>JAVQJS010002902.1:0-10668 GCA_036024795.1 Galaxias rostratus | reverse complement strand
TTGTTGTGTCATAGATTTAACAAGAACCCTGCTTGAAGTTTGATATGACTTTTTCAGTCTCATGATTTCTGTTTTTATTATCTCAGATTTAGGTGGAAATTTCTCTTCAAAATCGCTATGCTCTTTCAGATAGTGACGTTTCACATTTTCACTTTTCACCAGTGCTACAGTATTGTTGCATATTAGACACATTGGTCTGATACTTGCTGTAGGTAGATAGAAGCATATTTCTCTGTCCATTCTTTATAGAAACGTCGATTTTCACTGTCCACTTTTCTTTTACCAGCCAACTTGGAGCATGCCATAATTGTGATATGAGATTCACATTCGGTGTTAGCGGACAACATATATTGATCAATGTGCCGTTAGCTTACGAGTGAACTGCTGCTGGGCCCGCAAAAAATGCCGTACTTTCTTTTCAAGAAGCATCCATGCCGATTTCCCTTAAAAATACACAGTTACATATAAATGCATTCTCAATGTTTAAGGTGGCACTTAGTGTGATCAGGACTTTATCTTTGTCTATACCTGACAGAATGGGAACTTCACTAAGACACAGCAAGCAGGCCCACCAGACAACGTGATGAGAGTTGGACAGTCTTCCTTCACTGACTTTGGTAAGATTGTTTTTATTTAGCCCATTATGCAGGTTCAATGAGTTCAATATAAATGGGCTCATGGGCTGATTGCACGTTTGCCATGTCCTGTAGGTATGTTGACACAATAGGAGTTGGGTTGTCCTGATACGAGACATGTAGGAGTCAACAACGATATCAGGAAAGTTGCACATTTATGACACATCCAAGCAAGATCTCAAGGATCGTCAAATGTTCCCCAGCTGCTTTGGGGAGTGAACTATGCTTCTCAACTAACTAATTTGAAAGGCTCGCAGACCCATTATACTTAAAAAAAAAAGCATACTTTTCCTGTTTTTTTTTTGTCATTTTCTCTTGTTTGTTGAGGCAGTGATTGCCTATAACAAGCCTACTTGTTCGTTTCTGGTTTCTGACTTGAGTTTGAGGTAGCTTACAGCAGGGGAACCAAACACATTAGGGAGTGAACCAAACACTTTAAGCATTGCAACAAAACAAAAGTAAATACAAATTTGTACAATGCAGTATTTACAATACAGTACAGTATTTCAGATTCAACCGAAAAATGAACGCTCTTGAGCTCAAACCTCTCCAGTATGTTGAAACAAAGCGCTTTATTTTTTTGCAGTTTTTTTTATTTATCGGAGTCAATAAACTAAATGCTAATTTACCTAGTTCTATGTTCACTTTGTGGCTTTCAATTGTGATTCGGTCCCTTGAGTGTGTCCTATGACTACTGGGTTCCTGTTTTAAGTTGAAATAAGGTCAAATTGTAACTTGCCTTGCAAAGCCTTTTAAACATAAATGCAACAATGTTTCTTTTAGCTATTACTAGTAAGGGCATCCTACATTTGTGTACAGCCTACCAGGATGAGTTAAAAAAATGATCCCCAGTTACAAAAGCAAAGCCCTGTGGTAAACTGCATCAAGGGACTAACAAGAAAGTTGATTTTTTAATATTCTTTCTAATTTCAAGTGTAAAGCACAATCTTGTTTAATATAGAGCTCTAAGTCTTTGGGTCTCTTTGTGAGTACGAGCACATGCATCTTAAATAATCACTTAATCTAGTGAAATTCCCAAGTATTTGTAAACTGCAACACACTCAATTTGGGCCCTATTAAGGGAGCAAAGGACTTTTGCCTATTATAATAATAATAATAATATTATAATCTAACTGTTTGTCCCTTGAGAAAAAGGATATTTATATTTATAGTTTTTGACATAATTTGGACTAATCATAGATTCCCATTGGATTTCTGTACTCAATCCGAAATATACTTGATAGATAACAAAAATCGACCGGCCAATCATATTTAATACCAGCCCAATTTTTTTTTTTTTTCTGTATCACAAATATATTAGTTTCAGTAGGCTGACATTGTATGGAGTAAAGGTTGCATACAAACTTAAACAAGAGCCTGAGAAAAAGGCAAAAACCAATCAAACATTTTTATTAGAAATAAATACAATTGTCAACATCTAATCTATTCCAAATATATGCCTAATTGCCTACTTTGCTGAGGTTACAGTTTGTATGGGCTAATTTAATTGGACCCTTGGATCCATGCTGACTTGAAACAATTCAGGCTAGAGGTGGTAATGTATTGGTTTTTTCTTGTGTTTTCTTCGGCCTCTTTGTATCAGTTGAGAATTGTTTAAACCTAATTGCACACCTTGGGATTGTTGCTGACCATGTGTACAATCTTCTAATGGCTGTTTGCAGCAAGAATTAGTGACACGCAGAGAGTGTCAGAAAAACTATTGCCTGTCGACAATCGTCTATGTCGCTCTGAAACTGTGTGGCTCCTTAGGGGTTTTCTACTGGCTGACCTATACAGATGTGCGCACAGGCAACCCAGTCCCATGTTTATCAAATGTTGTGGCATGGTCGCTTAAAAAGGCAGTATGTCAGATATGTAATGGGATGAAAATCTTATTTCACGATTATAATGATACAAATTATCACAGTTATCAATGCTGTTATATTTTATTATTATCTCAGTGTTATTAAAATTTGCTTAAACTTCTCAAAAGGTATTGTTCCACACTGAAGTAATTTCACTAAGTTGTATAATGCAAAACATAATAATATTACCTTCACTATGCGTTTTTGTTTATGTGCATGTGTAACATTTGAAAGTCGTATAAGATATTTGAAACATCAAAGCAACACTATCACTATAAAGAAATCAATGTACATATAAGAACAGTACATCCATATGTAGACAAATTAAATGTGCAGGTGTGACATTAAAATTTAACAACATGTTTCAACGATTCAAAAAACACTGATTGCATGTATGTTCTCTCTTAAGCCGCACCCATGGGCAGGCACACAGATTAGTTGGAAGACTTATTTAAGCAGTGCAGAAATGTCAAGAAGAACATAGAAGAGAAAACTTAGTATAAACAACGAGTTTCGTAAAAAAAAAAATCCGATCAAATGTTTTTTACTTACCTATTATCGTAATGTACTTGTTGAAATACACTTAAAGTTAACGTGATAGAGAATATCAGCAAAAAGCAAAACAGGGAGTGAGACCCAGCTCTAGGGTCTATTACTCTGCAGAATATGGGTCAGTTCAGTTTAATTTAGTGTCCTGCAAAGCCATTGCAGAGTCGTGACAAAAATGATCCCAGACAGAAAGTGTACCCCTGCTTAATAAGGGTGAAACTTAATCATAAAATTTCTCAACAATCGCGCTATTTTGCATCACATAATGCCACTAATCAAACAGTAGGGGTCGCCAAAACACACACACCGAAAATGGCTCTACTAACTGAACAATCATTTTCAAATCCTTATTCAGTCTAGGTTCAGAGCTGGTTTTAAAACAATTACAACAGCCATTCTTGTGATAAGTTATATTTTTTTGTGCTAAGAAACATTGTATTTAAAACATCTTACTATTCAATTAACAAAACAGCATGGAGTTAATAAAAGATATAAATATATTAACCTGTAAGCCGTTTAAGGCCTTTGTTTCCATAAAGAAAATATAAATATGATTATTAAAATGCCTTGCATGAGTTTGAGGAACTTTTCTCTACCTTTGTCGGCCAGCAAATAACACTAGAAAATATATTTCCCTGAGCAAATGTGATGGGATGCGACTAATTAATTAATTAGTCATCGGAGGGCATGAAATATGGACATGAAAAAATCGCAATCCCTGTTGCAACTCCAGTTATGTTTTCATATTTGCATCAAAAATTATTCAAACTCAATAAATAGCAATAACTGAATGTCTGCAAAATATTTTTGAGTGCTATTGACTTATATTCAAACGTCCAAAAGGCGTCCAAGTTAGATGTTGACATGTTGACCGTGCTACAAAGATTTTTAAAACGGGTCCCAACCAGACGTTGAGATATTGAACCGGTTTTGCAGACATTCAAAATGGGTCCCAGTCACACCTTTAAGCATCTAACCTTTTTTGCACATCCATAGACATCTGAAAGGGGTCCTAGTCAGATAATAAGATATTGAACCTGTCTTGCACATCCGTAAATGCACAAACGTGGGTCTGAACGGACGTTATTTAGACCTGATCTGAACATCTCCCTAACATTGCATGTTAGTTGTGTTATTACTAATGAGCAAGCTTTTTTGCATTTAGGCTTATGCTAAATACCAATTTATATGCACTTTGAGTTATATGTCAACACTGGTCTTCCTGATCTTTTTACAAACAGTCATTAAAACTTATTTTAATGATGCAAGTGTGAAATTGTTGATGGAAAGCTTACACATATCCTGAAGACAGACCAACACCCATAATTAAGTAGTTTTCTCATGTTTATTTTTATAAAAAAAAATTCTAGCTCTGTGTTTGAAATTAAAATCACTCAGACTACCCACAACAACAGCGGAGTTTAAACAAAGGGTCAGTTAAACACCGCCGTGTGAAGCTCTTGCTGTAACAGCTTGGGCAGTGTAAGTTTATTGCATTATTCTCATCTTTCACATGTTTTTTAGTACTAGAAGTTACGCGAATCATATTGTAAAGATAAACTTGTTCATGGGAAATGGGGGATATTATGACGCCACAGTTTTGCGGAAGGGACTAATCCATTTTATTAGAATACATTTAATAACAATGTAATACAATATCTTCCACTAATCAGAAACCTAATGTCAAATATGTGTACATATTTGTTCACTTGAGATTGAAATGTGATAATGTTATATCTAAGTTTTCCGGTTTAATTAGAGGAAAATATCTATTGAGTTATTATTGTTCATATTATTGTTCATTCATTAATTATTCACACGCTCATACACACACTTGCATTTTTTACAGGCATATAATGACTGGCCAACCTGGACAGAAACAATAGTACGTTTCCCCTAAATTTAGCATAGTTTTTGTCATGTCGTATCGCTCTACTCCATTTTGTTTGTTGTTTGTGGGGATTGAGCTACATAGCTGAACATTGCTAACCCAAGTGCTTCACCATACAGGAAAAAATTGAATAAATTAACCTTAAATCCTTTGCAAATGATAATTAAAAAACAAAATATTCAACTAGTATCATCTTGAAAATAGTAACAGATAAACACAACTATTTCCCTATCATGGACCCTTGTGAATGATGTTGAGATGATAAAATTATGCCAGGTAGAACCATATCCGGTTAGGCTAAGCTTGGCTAGGCTAACCTTCAACACACCGGGTTAATTGTCCTTTCAACAAAACATTTGCAATTTTTCATGTCCATCCACATGATATTACAATCTGAAACTTACTTATCTTCAAATAGATTTATTCCTTTTCTAAAATTGTCAAAATCTTGAGATTCTTGGCTGAAGTAGCTATCTGGAAAAGACACACTGTCTTCTCTCTCGTCGCTTTGAAATATCCTCTCAATTGCTTCTTGTCGAGTGTCTTTCTTGTAGCCTTACTTGCTTGAAAGAAGTCATAAACACAGTTTGCTGTGACCCTTATCCACTGTATGTTTCGATATGGCAAGATTCCGAATGAAAATTTATTTGCTTACAACATGTATTCTATGTCAATTGGTTATCTTCATCAGTATAAAGTAAATGCTCAAAACCTTAAATCGCATATATTGCATATATGCAAACCATATATTCTGTCCCACTCTATTCTACCGCTCTGCTAACGTCTGGGAACTAATGCAAGGCTACATGAGTATGTAGCACCTTTCTAACGTTCTCTTTCCATTCATTTCAATGGGTGTAAACAAAATGATGAAAATATGCACGCATACTTCTCAGCATTAAGCCGGACCTCTCAGCACAGGAAGGGAATTGATAGCTTCATAACTGCCTACATAGTTAGGCGGCCAACAATCAAATTTAGAAGTTATAACTTTGACTCTGAACACTTGAATCAATCATCACTACCCCTTTAATTGCAATATTTAACTGAACCCGCCTGCATAATCTTATGTGCTTGATCGTAACCGACGTATCCAACAGTGACAGTACAGATCTGTGGAAATTTCTTTTGTTGGACATAAATGTTAGTTTATTAGTTTAAATGTGAATGAATTTATTAAACTTACAAATGCTTGTTAAAGTCAGTAATTAATCAATTGGCTTATTATCAACATTTTTTTTGGTCTGAGGTACATGGGTTTTCGAAAATGTCCAGTTGACTTTTCAAAGTGATTTGCATGAACTTAAATTTAAGTTGCTATATCAAAGAAAATGACCACGTTGGCATAACTAAAGATTCTTTGCACATCTCACTCAAAACTTTAAGGCAGCCAGGTTACTCATAATTATTAAGTAGTAATGAGTAATTATTAACCAAAGCAGTCTCCACACCTATGACTATAACTGTAACGATAACAATAACTATAATGATTAATCGTTTTTAGTGATGCGAATCCTTTACTTCATACAACATCAGTTGACATGGACTTGTACAAAAAATATTTTATTCACCTTCTGCGTTAATATGAAGTGAAAACCCCTTTACCCCCTGATCATAGTTTAAAAATCTGATTGTAATAATTTGCATAGTAATGAAATCCGTATTATTCAAAGGCATCTGACATGTAATACCATTTCAAGTTCCAAGTAGAATACGTTTTTAATTTATTTTCAACAGTTTATCATTTAAGGGACAAGGAAAAGTTGCTCTGAAAGCCATCAGAACAATATTGTTTCCTGCTAAGTTAGTTAATGTTGTAGTGAGAACAGGCTCCTTTATCTGATTTTAATATTTTTTTAGTTTTTAGTTATGATTATCTTCCTTGTGTGGAGAGTTTGTTTGCATTTGTACACTGAATTTAAAGGTTTTCTCGTGTGCCACAACCTTTTGCGGGAAACTTGAAAACCACCTTTCCTATACATAACAACCCGACCCTTAACCTAGTGTTTGGTCGAAATGTACCCAAACATTCTGATGCGTTAAACCTAACCTAACCCATTGCTTGGTGGAAATGACCCATTTGTCTCTGTTATACAAGATAGACTCAGAAGGGAGCAGATTAGAAAAATAATTGCTTATGACTTGCAAGGACAAGGTCATTTTTGTTTACAGTGCAACAAAGTCGCTGCTGTTTAAACTATTTAAACATTCTCTTTGGCTTTTCATTTTTACATGCTCTACAGATGGGGATGGCTCTCAGGACCACCTCCTTCCAGTATGTTTTGACTCGGTTTGCCAACACAGTGCCATTTACCTTGCTAAGCCTGGTTCTAAAGAGGTAGGATATTATTTTCTATTTCCTTTACAAGACCTGGGGAACTCTGGCTATGCACACTCTTTAGGTGACTTCTTTTGCGAGGGTTTGGGATCGTGAAAATGGAAATAGCTAAAACATTGCATGTACTTAAGTATGCTTAGCCTTTGCTCAATATTTAGTTGATGCACCTTTCTCAGCAATTACAGCCCCAAGTGTTTTTTTTAATATGATGCACAAGCTTGGCAAATCTATCGGTGGGCAGTTTTCCCCATTCCCCTCGAAAGACGTTGGGAACCACCCGAACTCTTCCTAGAGCTGGCCAGCCATCTAAACTGAGCGATCGGGGGAGAAGGACCTTAATCAGGAAAGTGATCAAGAACCCGATGGTCGCTCTGTCAGAGCTCCAGCGTTCCTCTGTGGAGAGAGAAGAATCTTCCAGAAGGACATCCATCTCTGCTGCAGTCAACCAATCAGGTCTATATGGTACAGTGGCCAGACGGTAGCCACTCCTTTGTAAAAAGTACATGGCAGCCTGTCTGGAGTTTGCCCAAATGTACCTGAATGACACTCAGACCATGAGCAGAAAAACTCTCTGGTCTGATGCGACAAAGATTAAACTCATGTTAAAGAGACATCCTGGGTAAAAACCTGTAATTGCTGCCAAAGGTGCATCAGCAAAGTTTTGAGCAAAGGCGGCGAATACCTATGTACATGTGGATTTTTAATTTTTTAGCAATTTGCCAAAAACTCAAATAATTTGATTCACAATGTCATTATTGTGTATTGTGTGTTGAATTTGGAGATTTTTTTTTTTATGAATCCATTTTTGAATAAGACCCATAAACTGTGGAAAAAGTGAAGCACAGTGAATACCTTCCGAATGTACTGGTTATCACTGTGATTACATTATTAATGGATGATTACGAAATACAGTGATATTGTAAACCAGGGGTCGGGAACCTATGGCTCGCGAGCCAGGTATGGCTCTTTCGATGATTGCATCTGGCTCGCAGATAAAACTAAATATTCTCACTTGTTTTAATCCATCCATCGATTTTTCACTGCTCATGTCCTGTTCAGGGCTGTGTCATGCGAAATAGTGTCCGACTGCGAAAATATGTCCGCTTTGCGTCACAATGGGTTTTTTGCAACAATGTTTCGTTTTGCTACATTCCGTTTCTTGGGCAAAAGGGTCCCACGTGGAAATGTAAGGCTTTTCATCCAATTGCTGTGCAGTACAATTTCATTCACGCCTACAATTGGTCAGGTTATGCCGAGCTTGTCATCCAATAAACTGTGCTATTAATAAATACCACTCGGGGTCAGACGCTCTATGCTAAAAAAAAACATTGCGACCAAAAATTTCATTTCTTCTGATTAACTAAACAAATATAAATGTTTCATTCCGTTTATTAAACATTTATCTTATAGCTGACATTATGTATTATTTAAATGTACAGTTTAAATACTTAATGTTGAGTATTCTTTTACGAAAGCAAAGTTTTAAGGAAAACACTATTATTTCAAATACATATAATTAATTCTGACCTATATATCATTATTAAAATACAAAAATTGCAGGTCTTCATTTGAGGTACATTTGACAGTGTTGCTTGGCTCGTGACTGACGCTAGCGCGAGCCCTTTAGCCCGCGAAATGGAATGTAGCAAAATTTTCGCAGCCGAACTCTATTTCTCATGACAGCTGCAGGAGCAATTGTCCATTATTTTTAATTGGATGATACTGGCCTACGTTGGCCGTTGCTGGGTAAAACAGGTAAACGTCCTTTTTTGAATCAGTCTGCTCGGTCATTAGCTCAAAGTAAACCTTTAAATCCATGCAGCCCCGGAGGTCGCATTAATGGTGAGTATTATAACCACATTATTTAAAAGAATAGATTCAGAGGCTTATTATACTTACATTTAGTTGAATTCACTTTTAAGATATATCATATGGCTCTCACTGAAATAAATTAAAAAATGTTTTGCTTTCATGGCTCTCATAGTCAAAAAGGTTCCCGACCACTGGTCCAGGGTGTACCCCGCCTCTCGCCCGAAGTCAGCTGGGAAAGGCTCCAGCCCCCCTGTGATGCTGCAAAGGATTAGCGGGTCTGATAATTGATGGATGAATGGATGTCTGCTCTGCAAACTTCAACAAGACAATAGATTAACATCTTGTTTTGTTAACTGATTTTTCACGAATGCTTAAATACCATCTTCGTCACAAATACATGCTACTCATAATCGTTAAAGAAACCAAGGCTTCAGTAGACATAACGAACAGAACGTGAAAGGGCCAGTTTTTCTCTATTGACAAATCATACGATCGCTCATCATGCACACTAAATTATTTATTATCAGAAGTTTAAAAAAAAAAAACTTACGGCGTAAGTTTAACTTTAATGCGATAGGATATGGGCCTACGTAATCGTCGCCAAACTGACTGACATAACCATCCTTAAAACAAAAAAATATGTCTGCTTTGTGGATTTCAATCAACACGACTGAATTCTAAAAAAAAAATATTTAGTACAAACTACCTTGCAAGCTAGTGGTAATGCTTGCCACAGGCACAGACTCATCCTTTCCATTTTTACTGAAATAATCAACAGTTAATCTTTTCCCGGACATGATGTTAGGTCATAATAAAATTCTGAAAAACCTATGGGCACATACACTAAGATTATGTCTCTCCATATCGTTTTCCCTGTCCAGGCAAAAGTGAAGTACTTCAACTCATCAAATGTACCACATGCTTGGGGGGCGGATCTCTAATTTCCAAGAGGCAATTTATCTGAATTTTTGCCCATACCTCATTGAGACTTCCATCTGTCTGCTGTGATACGCAATCGAGTGATGGATGCATTTTGGGTGTTAAAGTAATTTATATATGAGCATCGAAGCTGTCGCTTGAAGTCAAGTTCCAAGAGGGGTTGTCTTGAAAAGGCGTCAACGTTTGACTGTTTTCTACACCGCTGCGTTAATGTGCTGTCGCTGGTTACGTTAGAGCTTTTACGTTTGTCTAACCGCTCATTGAAATCACCTCAGGTTTGTAAAACAGTACAGTGAGATCTTGACGAGAGCAAAGCCACAGATTGAAGAGCAAGAGTAGAATTGTGCGCAAGACGAGCCTCTCGTCATCGTCCATGGGCTCTGCCTTCTTAGCAGCTGGCCTGCCTGGCCCACTTTTCTTACCAGCATCACTTTTACCAGAGCCACCCTTTGCACGGTACGCAGCAACATCCTAAAATTTAAAACAAGTTTTACTAAAGCAAAGATTGCTTTATATTGCTGATTCACAACTACAAACATAGTTCAGATGTTCCTTACCTTTTCATACTTCTCCTTGAGCTTGGCAGCCTTCGCTTCATAGGGGGCCTTGTCCTTTGGAGTCTGCTTGCCCCAAAGTTCA
>JAVQJS010002887.1:0-12080 GCA_036024795.1 Galaxias rostratus | reverse complement strand
CAGATTGTTATCTAATTTGAGCCCACAACACCTCCAGAAGGCTTAACAGTGAGCTATGAAGTTTTAGAGCGACCAACCTCTATATCCGCTCTTGGCATGGCCAGATATAAAAACATATTTAAGAAATGTTCAAAAATGCATTCACAGCAATGTGAAAGACTGTTAACAAGTTGTTAAAGGTGTTTGGTTGCAGTTATTGCGTCTGAATTTAGTTTAAGCAGCAATTACTTTTTCAGTCTGTTATGAGTTATAACATAAAAAAGATGAAAACCACTGTATTTTCTGGTAAATCAGGTTGTGTTTGTGTTTATTATTATAGTTCTAGATTTTTTTAAAGATTTGAAACATTTACATGTGGCAAATAGAATAGAAAATAAAGAAAACCATCAAGGGCAAATACATATTCACACTCTACTACCCCATGATTGACAGGTGTCCCAAGGAGATGTCCATTCACATTGCAACGGTAATAAAGCTTTGTTTAAAATTCATGACCTACGACCCCAACTACAACTATGAGGCAGACAAGGACGAGGACGACAGCATGGACACAGAGGATGTAGAGGAGGACCAAGGTGTGTTCTGTTTGTGTGTGTGTGTGTGTGTGCGTGCGTGCGTGCGTGCGTGTGCATTCCTGTATGCCTGTCTGTCTGTCTGTTTTTTATTCTGTATACCTGTGTCTGCTCGTCTGTCTATATGTCTGACTTTCTATCTGTCCGCCTGCCCGTTTGTGTGTGTGTGTTTGTCTGTCTTGATTGTCTGTTTGTATGTATGTGCCGGTTTATCTGCCTGTGTTCCTTTCATTTATACAGATTTTATCTACTAAATAAAACAGCCATTAAACCTCTATTATATTTTTAATCCATCTACTTCTCCCTAATTCGTATGGTCTCCTTCCTGTTTTCTCCCTGTTCCTGTCCTGGTCCCCTCCTGGTCCCATCAGAGTCAGACGAGGAGTACAGTGACGATGACGACATGAGCTGGAAGGTTCGGCGCTCGTCCGTTAAGTGTCTTGAGGCTGTTATCTCCACGCGCCGGGACCTCCTTCTGGACCTCTACACCAGCGTGTGCCCCGCCCTGCTGTCCCGCTTCAAGGAACGGGAGGAGAACGTGCGCACTGACATAATGGCCGCCTTCGTCACGCTGCTGAAGCAGACCAGGCCGGTCCAGCAGAGCGGGGTCCCACTGCCTGGAGCTACCGAGGAGCCAGCTGTCATCATGCTCCAAAAACAGGTGACTAGTGCTGCCTTCATACTTTTCTCTGTTTACTTTACAGGTACTTTAGTGGCTGGTCCATCCTTAATTACTGTGTGTTTGTGTGTATGGCTTTTCCAGGTCCCAGCGGTGGTGAAGGCACTCCACAGACAATTGAGGGAGAAGAGCTTAAAGTCGAGACAGGGGTGTTTCTGTTTGTTGACTGAACTGGCCAGCATACTGCCTGGAGCTCTGGGGGAGCACATACCTGCCCTCATACCTGGTGCGCACACACACACACACACCCACCCACACTCCCAAACACACACACACACACTTGCAAACACATACGTAAAAAGATTCCCTCAGTGCCTGTGTGTGTATCTCATTAGATCTCTCCTCTGTCTACCAGGTATCGTTTACTCCCTGACAGACAAGTCTACCTCCTCCAATATGAAGATAGACGCTCTCTCCTTCCTACACGTTCTTCTTCTCAGTCACTCCCCCGAGCTCTTCCACCCACACATGCAGGTCATTCTACCCCCGGTGGCCATGTGTGTGGACGACAGCTTCTACAAGATCACGTCTGAGGCCCTGCTGGTCACCCAGCAGCTGGTCAGGGTAATGCGGCCGTCAGGGCCAGGGGGCCCCGGCGCGTTCAACACCAAACCCTTTGTCCAGGGGGTGTTCGCCGGAACCCTGCGGCGGCTCAAGGCGGCCGACATTGACCAGGAAGTCAAGGAGAGGGCCATCTCCTGCATGGGTCACATAGTCTGTTGCCTCGGTGACCAGCTGGGGATGGAGCTGCAGGGCGTGCTGGCGATCGTTCTCGAGCGACTTAAAAACGAGATCACCAGGCTGACAGCCGTGCGCACGCTCACGCTCATTGCTGCCTCACCCCTGAAGGTCTGCTCAGCCTGTGGATTGAGGCCAGGTCCACCTCATCCTCTATCAGTACACTGAGAAAGAGCTTAGCTTGTGTTTTCTAGGAACTTAGTTTATGGCCATCATAAAGTATTGGAAAGATAAATAACCTTACATCATTGTTCAGTTTAAATCCTAATGTAATGAAGGGCATGTTACCCATTGTTTACCTTGTAAAGCGGATTTCCACCTTTTACTTTGATCTTGATTTCACTGTTATTCTTCAGCTCGACCTGTCTGCCATCTTGTCAGAGGCTCTGTCTGTACTGGGCTCCTTTCTGCGGAAGAACCAGAGGTCACTGAAACTGGCCACCCTGGCCTGCCTCACCACCCTGGTCAGCCACCACTCAGCCAGCTTTCAGCCTGCAGCGCTGGAGCCTATCCTGGTGGAGCTGCCTGTGCTGGTGGACCAAGGAGACATGCACATCTCACAGGTAGGAGGGAACATCATCTAAACCTGGATACATGGATTGTTAGGATGAGGTTGGTTGGATACCTCAACATGTTTTAATATGTTGTATAGTGTATGTTGTTAAGGATTATGCATTATGGTAGTCTATGCAACAGTGAGAACACCAGGGACACTGGCATGGGTTAAAACGTTATGTTGTGTTCCTTAACTGATCTGGTCTATTGTTTTTTTTTTCATCTAACCATTTCCAGTCAAAAAAACCAAATGCTTTTCGTTATTATTGTACTTTTTATAAGCATAGTAAATCAAATATATAATAAGTATATACTGTTACTGAATTTCATCCTATACATTGTTTTCACTTGTTCCAGGTTGCCATCACCTTGGTAACTTGCATTTCCCAGGCCAGCCCTTCCTCCCTGGCTAAGATTGGCTCATCTGTCCTGTCGGGGGTGTTCAGACTGGTCCATTCCCCATTGTTGCAGGGGGGTGCTCTTACTGCCATTATGGAGTTTCTCCAGGCTCTAGTGTTGTTTAAGAACAGTAACTTCAGCTACAAGTGTGTGTGCGAGTGCGTGTGCTTGTATAAGAACCGACTTCAAAATACCTACTTATTACTTGTGCCCCATTTGACAAGTTTGGCAGTGACTCCGTTCTTCACCTGTGTCTGTGTGTGTTTTTGTAGCCAGCTGCTGAATGCCCTTAGCAGCCCGTATCACTCCACTCAGCCCCAGTCCCAGTCCCAGAGTCAGACACAGGACCAGACAGACAGCCCAGCTTTACACCGACAGTCCTACCACTCAGTGGCACGCTGCATTGCTGCCATCTCTGCAGTCTGCCCTAAGGAAACACCTGCCAAGGTGGCTGCACTCATCCAGGAGGTGTGTGAGAGAGTGGAACGAGTACATCCTTCCCAATCTATTTCATGTCATCTTATCACCTTTTCTATCAACAGTAGAATGTGAGAAAGTGTTTATTAAGATTTTCATGTCTCCTCAAATAATTGAGAATAATGAATAAGCTGTCCAGGACAATGACAGAGTTCATGGATAAAGTTTGAAGGTTTGTCATAAATCTGATAGAAGAATCATCTGCACCCCAACTCTAATCTCCAGTGCCCCACCTCCAGGTCAAAGACCCTCGCTCCTCTGAGCCAGCCCGTGTCCTAGGCCTCCTCTCCTTGGGCGAGCTTGGACGTGCTGGAGGGAGCCTAGGGGGCAGCGCGGAGCTCCAGGGGGTAATCCTGGAGGCCTTTTCCTCCCCAAGCGAGGAGGTCAAGTCTGCAGCATCGGCCGCCATGGGCAGCATGGCGGTGGGCAACCTGGAGCAGCACCTGCCCTTCCTGCTGAGGGAGATCTCCAGCCAGCCCAAGAGGCAGTACTTGCTGCTGCACTCCCTCAAGGAGATCATCAGGTTCCACCTCTGAGCAGGGCCCTTTCACTAGCGCAGACCTCACTAGCTTCCATGTAGCTGTTTGACTTCCACTGCACTCTACTATTCCACTGTCTCATCCTTGCTGTTTTCCCTTGGGAGAATAGAAGAGTACTACCTGTGGAGCGTATTCTACAGTATGTGTATCTCTCCTCTTATCTTTACAGTGTGTGCCCCCCTGCCAGCCTGCTGCCTCACGTGGAGGCCATCTGGACTCTGCTTTTTAAGAACTGTGAGTGCCAGGAGGAGGGTACCAGGAACCTGGTTGCAGAGTGTCTGGGCAAGCTCACCCTGGTCAACCCAGGCCAGCTCCTGTCCCGACTCCAACAGCAGCTGGCCACAGGTACCCCCCACTGTCCACGAGAGACCGGCCTGCTGTGTACTTTGAAACCGCTCCTGTGTGCGAGAGGGAGAGAAAAGAAGTGAGAGGTAGGGAATTATAGAGGAGCAGTGGGATTAGGGATGAACTCTGCTGTCCCTCTACCCCCATGCAGGCTCCCCTCTTGCACGCTGTACTGTTGTGACAGCCGTCAAGTTCACCATCACTGACCACCCTGCCCCTGTAGATGCTCTGCTCAGAGACTGCATAGGTAAGACGACTATTGTGTGTTGATCAATACACCCACATACATAAACACACACATGGATTATGACATTATTTTGTGCAGGTGACTTCCTGAAAATGCTGCAGGACAAAGACATCAATGTGCGCCGAGTGGCTTTGGTCATGTTCAATTCAGCAGCCCATAATAAGCCCTCACTGATCCGGGGTCTCCTGGCAACGGTTTTGCCTCACCTCTACAAGGAGACACAGATCCGGAAGGATCTGATCCGTGAAGTAAGCAAATCCAGCAATGTGATCCAGGATTGGGAATGTGGTATGTGTGTAAGATCAGGAATGTGATCGGTTGATAAAACACATGAAAATACGTCACCAACAGCTTATAATAATGAAAGGTATGTTTTTTTAAAAAGTGTAAACTTTTAGTTAGTTAATTTAGTTAATTTTGTGTATACTGTGCAAATACGTGTGTGTGTGTGTGTGTGTGTGTGTGTGCGTGTGTGTGTGTGTGTGTGTGTGTGTGTGTGTGTGTGTTTGTCAGGTGGAGATGGGTCCATTCAAACACACGGTGGACGATGGTCTTGATGTGCGTAAGGCAGCATTTGAGTGTATGTACACCCTGCTGGACAGCTGTCTGGACGGCCTGGATGTTCTCCTCTTCCTAGACCATGTGGAGGAAGGCCTAAAAGACCATTATGACATCCGGGTAGACATACACAATCACACACAGTCCCTCAAAGACCATTATGACATCAGGGTAGACATACACAATTACACACAGTCCCTCAAAACCATTAGGACATCAGGATAGACGTACACAATCACACACAGTCCCTCAAAACCATAATGACATCAGGAGGCAAGTACACAATCACACACAATCCCTCAAAGACCACTATAACCTCAGGGAGGACATACAAAACCACAAGCAATCCCTCAAATACCATTATGACTTCAGGGTAGGACACACAATAACAGAACATCCATCCAAGATCACTATGACATCCGGGTAGGACACACAGAATCACACAATCCCCTGAAGACCACTATAACATCAGGGTCGACACAATAAAACGATACAACACAACCTCAATACATGTACATTAAACTTCAGTGGAACTGTGCTTGTACTGTTTTGTGTGTGTGTGTGTGTGTAGATGCTTACGTTCCTGATGCTTGCCAGGCTTGCGTCTCTGTGTCCTAGTGCTGTTCTACAGAGGTTGGATCGACTAGTGGAGCCTCTCAAAGCCACCTGTACCACCAAGGTAGACACATACACTGGTTACAGTCTGATTGGGACTGGCAGAGACTTCCATGGCAGGGGTGGAGCCATGGCAATCACATTGGGCCAAGTTAATATATCAACAAATGTAAAATGTAATTATACTTGATATATTGGGATTATTGTGTATAATGAATAATCATAAACTGTGTCAGAATTAAATAGGTATTTTTTGTTGGTTCATTGGGGGCTCTTGTCCACCCTCTATCCTGTAAATCTTTCAAAAAGCTTGTAAGGTCCAGGACAGCTGTAATGTTCATATTTTGCTAAACGTTAATGCTCTAGTAAGGGCAATTGTCACCACCAATCACATTGTCTTCTTTAGACTATTTTCTACCAAATGTTGTCTCAAGAAATGCGTAACATTTTCTACTGTGTAAAATGTGTCTATTTTACCATTTAAATAGGCGCAAAGCCACCATTGACTATTGAATGATTTATGTATTCAACTTCTAGCCCCAGTCTTCCCTTGTTGATGCTCTATATGTTCACACAAAATGTCTTCTCTCTCTAGGTGAAGGCAGGCTCTGTGAAGCAAGAGTTTGAGAAGCAAGAGGAGCTCCGGCGCTCTGCCATGCGTGCTGTCGCTGCCTTGCTAGCCATATCTGAGGTGCAGAAAAGTCCAGCCATGGCCGACTTTGCCAACAAGATCCGCACCAACGCTGAGATGGCCTCCATCTACGACAGCATCCAGGGCGACAGTGGCTTAGACCCTGGAGAGAACATGGACACTAGCTAAACACTAGCATCTACACATTCTCGTTTTAGACTGCTTAGCAAACATCCCGTTTCATCACTTTTTCTGATAAAAAAAAGAAAAACCTGAATTTTGCCAATGGCTAATGCAGTAATAGTAACAACTCATCTGAGACAAAGAAACATGTTAAATAGTATATCTGTGTTCAGATAGAACACTGGTTAAGTCCCAACACAACAGATAGTGCCTTTACTGAGTCACTCAAATAATTATTGCTTCTTTTAGCAGTTCAGTTTGGATAAAACATTTTTTGTTTTTGCTTTATTGCTTGCAATGTATGTATTAATATTAGCATACAGAAAGTCAATTTACTGACATTTGGCTTAGTTTGAGCTCACAAACAATTAATCCCACTTTTTTTTATAAAATTGCTCCAAATGGACCTTCTGGTTGCATGGTAATAAATTACCATACACTACAACTATCTGAATGCAGAAACTCTAGATTTGATATTTACTTATTCTTCAAACTAAATGTTGCCAGTTTTCCTTGAAGGTAACTGTAAAAAAACACATTTTGAAAACCAGTTGTCTCCAGTGCCATTTTTAATGCCTTGAGGCAGCGATGACAAAACACAACCTCTTCACACAATGAAAATAATGAATTGCTTGATATTGATACTAGTCAGTGCACACAAGTAAATCACAATTTAGGGGTAAACAAACTGCCAAGCTTTCAATTATCACATGTAACACTAAACAAATTATATTTACAAACGAATAGCTTTAATAAAATTACAAAGATCCTGGAGACAGATCCTTCATCTGGATGTCCTGGCTACTTCGCTCCACACACTTCATTCTAATGGGACGGTGTACTGTGGGAGATCCTGAAGTCCTGGAGCATAAAAAATAAGCAGGGAGAGGAAAGTATAAGAGGGAAAACAATATTAAACTGGGACACTTCCAAAATGTTACGGTCAACAAATATAATAGCCTTTTGGCTAGAGGACATTACAAAACATTGGGGGTTATTAAGATTGTAGCAGGTTCTCTTCCACCCCAGGGCTATGATCAGAGCCCAGAGTGGAATGGGTATGTTCCTGCGGCACTCTCCCTCCTCAGCATAATGTCTGTCCAGAGTAGGGAACACTCTGCAGACTTGACATATCGTGGAGGCGGCTTTCGCTAATGAGCTACTCATGTACCATCAACAATACTTACGTGGATCATTCATGCTCCTCGCTGCGGAGGCGGGCGTTGGGATTGGTAATCTTAATGGCGAGCTGCGCAGCCCGTTCAACAATGACCTTCCTGTTCTTGGAGGAAACGTTGTGGGCAATCTCAGCACAGTAAGTCCTGGAAACAATCAAGGATGACGTTAGGGAAGAAATACCAAAAGGAAAGAAGAGCAATCAAAAAGGACCTGGTTCAAAATAGTGTTGTAGTAGTGGGTCTGAAAGTCCCAATTGCTGAAGATTACAATACACACTCTTAACCACGGTGGGCCTGTAAAGATTTCAAATGACAACATGAAGTGATGCTTGTAGCAGGTTCTCTTCCACCTCAGGGCTATGATCAGAGCCCAGAGTGGAATGGGTATGTTCCTGCAGCACTCTCCCTCCTCAGCTTCTCATCTGTCCAGAGTAGGGAACACTCTGCAGAGGTTACATACTGACGAGGCGGTAATCGCTAACTCACCACTAAAAACAATTGGCTTTGGTGAACTTAAAATTACAAACAGCAACTCACCCCACAAATGGTGCTACTGTACAATTAACTCTTCCAACCCATATTTGTAACAGTGTCTGTAGTCATGCACACAACAACACAGATATTAAGCTTGCCCTAACTGTTCAGGGCCCAGCCTTCCAGGGTTTGTGATCTTACTTGTTGCTCATCATGAGCACCTCCAGCTCTCTGATGTTGTGGACCAGGAATTTCCTGAAGCCTGAGGGCAGCATGTGTTTGGTTTTCTTGTTGCTGCCGTAGCCAATGTTGGGCATAAGCATCTGGCCCTTGAACCGACGCCGCACGCGGTTGTCAATACCACGTGGCTTACGCCAACTCCTCTATGGATAGACAGAAGAAAGATAAGTTGTGTTGTGTTCTGTGCCATTTTTGCTAATACAACTGTTGACTCATCACAAGTTCTTGTGTTGTGAGCTTTATTCCCCCACATAAGTATCATAAACAGCTTCAAATGCAATTAAAATGTGTCTTTAAATAGCGTGTTGCAATTAAATAAAAATATTAAATTAACAATGCTTATCGTTTTGCAGTGGTAAAACTAGTCAAGTACAATAGTGTTCTTTGTACCTTAACTTTGACATATCGATCAGACTGGTGTCTTATGAACTTTTTGCCCCTCTTCTTGACTATCTTTGGCCTGATCAAAGGCCGCAAGGTTGCCATAATGCAGCTGGGCAACAGAAAAATTTGCACAATGTTAGATTTTTACGTTTTGAAGTGGCAGTATCAATCTGAATTTCAAAAAAATTAGGCCGATATCTGCACAGGACGTTTAAGTGGGACAACTTTACTCTTTACAGTCCTGTGCATGGCTAGTAGAACCATTTTCCCAACCGTGTGTAGGGCTGTTTGCGTGTTGACATGCAGCATACTTAAAGGCAAAGAGCACAAACTAACGGCAGCTTCAATTTGATAACTTTGCTGTAACCAACAAAAAAAATCCACGCTCCAAAATTAAACCTGTATCTTGAACGTTCAAAAATATTCGCGAAATGAATCGTCTCGTGACGCAACTATCAGAAACACTGGGTTTTGGACGAGTGTTATGCTAGGCCACAATCCATCATGACCAAATCGTGAGTAACTGATGTTGTGTCAAATGGCAGTCTAGTTGCATGCAAGCCTTCAACATCCAGCCTATTTGCATTTACACTGCTCGAAAGAAAACCTCCACTGAAGTCTAGACTAACCACTACACACAATTGTCATAAAAATGCAGTCAGCTTTATCAGTCAAAATGTGTTTGGGTAGCCATTCAAAAAAACGTGTAGGAAAAGGACACACCATGCCGTCAGTTCACTTTTCTACAAACGACACATCTACTCAAAAGCTATTAACAAATATTATGCACATAATGTTAAATTAGTGGCTTTATCAAATGTTTAACAATCTTCAAAACATCTTACAGATGTTGTTGGATAGACTTACCAATTACAAAATGAACGCACTCACTGCTCTGCCCAACTACCCAGTCTACGAAACGAGGATTACATTGACGTTGGGGATTGCCAGATCTATGTCGAGCTATTCCGCAAATAAGACAGTAAAGGAATGTATTTTCACAAACGTGCGTAGACACTGTAGCACTCTAGTTTTGTTATTTTCATTTTGAACATTTAATTTAATTTATTAGCGCAAAATATAAAATTTGCTATGACAAATGATCTTAACAGTCTGGTAAAACAGTAAGTTCTTCCCGATCAGTTCGGTTGATATGGTGGCCGAGAGGGGTAAACCTGTGGCTTTTCAGAAAATGCAAAACAGACGTAGGGCACAAATAAGTTCAGCTTCAACAGCGATTTATTGAGGGGGCCGAGAAGGATCAACGGCCTGCATTTTAGAAAATTATGCAACAATATCAGATTTAAGCGTGACATTTCCAGAAACACTACAACGTCTAAACAGCTGCAAAATCCACTTAACAACGTCAACGCAAATTCATCAATTATACAAATTCTCAATCCTTCTGTGAAAAAGGCTGATGTAGAAGTGTGCAATATGGTGATATGACCCAGAGTATACGCGCACAACTTGTAATGGCATTGGGAATACAATTATTAGTGTAAATATTTTTTGAGGTTTGACTGCGGCTCTACAATTCACTACGAAAATTATCACAATGCCTAGCTCAACGTGGGGAGATGGGTCTAGCATAGCAAGACTTAAACTGTGTTCAAATTACCGTTCAACATGCCATTCTTGACTGTCCCCATAGAGATAGAACACCCTGTCCTTTTAGTTTTTTTACTGGTATATTGCTATTGCAACTCTCTTTGTTTATGTTGCGTTTTTTTATAGTGTGTTTGGTGTAAAGCTGTGAAGGTTTTGTTTTCCCCACTATTTTAACGCAGAGGGACACCTATCACTGGTAAGCCGGAGTTGTTGGCAAATAAATATTTTTGTGGTTGCAAGGTTAACAGGATAGTTAGCTAACATGACTTCACTGTACAACACTTGTTGCCAGACTGGCATGGCACCGGATCACTCTCAGCTGCTGCTAGTGGCTACAACACTCTGAACTGCATCTGCAGAGTTTCCTGACTGTTGTTGCCTGGGTCGGAGCGCGCCATCCCCTCTGTCATGCCGAAAAAGTGCACCTAAAAAATTCCATATGGGTGGAGTCTACTGATCCTCAGAGAGTAGCAGCCCCAGCTAACAGGGAGCACCATAAAATAGTTTCTGAGTTGAGGTAATTTTTGAGGTACTATGGGTGAATTGTGAGGTGTTTCACAATGTTGGTTGCCCAATCACTTGGTTGCAAAAATGGTCGGGTCAAAAGTTCAGTGAAAAGTGGTCAGCCAGTGTGAGGAAAGCTTTCAGTTACCAAAAACCAAACCAGTGGGTTCTCTTGTTTTAGCATATGCATATTTTACCCTACCATTCATCCTTGCAATGGAGGTAATCCACAGTGGACTTGGCGCAGTGCTTTCACAGAAAGAGAATGATGAGCTTAGGTCTGTGGTGTATGCAAGCCGAAGTATCCATTCTCCAGAGAAACACTATAGCTCCATTAAGCTGGAAGTCCTGATCATCAAATGGGCAATGACAGAAAGATTTGCGAGCACCTACTAGATCAGCACTCTGTTGTGTGGACAGGTAACAATCATCTGAGCTACCCGGAACTCGAGCAGCGCTAGGTGGCACAATTGTCAGTTTTAACAACAGTATTCGGTATTGCCTAGGCCGCACCAGCCAGAACACACATGCTCGTTCTAGACAATACTTACCAGACTCTCCGGATGATGTTCCTCAGGCCTTGCCAGGAACTGTCTTACCACACTCGTTGCAGCACAAGGGTCAGGATGAGGTAATCCCACACGTAACCCTCGATTCTATCGATGTCCTGCCTTCTCGCTCTGCAGCAGACCTTGTTAGTCTATGAGGCACCACTAGAAGGCTAGACCCAAATGCAGGACTCCTTAGAAAGGGGAAAGTATGTCAAAGATCGTTTTAATGAAAGGCAAGGTGCGGTACATAGAATGGAAGTCAGGAAACAAGGCAGACAATCCGATATGGAGCAGGCAAAAACAGAGTCGAGGGCACAGGTAAGAGTCAAAATCAAAAGGTACTTGAACACTAGAAAATTGCGGGAACGCTGGTACACATGGACACATGGTACAAAGACGAACTGACACAGGACAAGGGAATGCAAAGACTCCTTAAAGTAGAGGTAAGTGGACACAGGTGACACCAACAAGGGGAAGGGTAGGCAATTATCCCGACGAGGAATCACACGAGGGGAGAAGTCAGGTTCTGAAACGAAAGGGAAGGTAAGTACACACTCAACCCTCACACACACTGAACATAAACATGACCATTAAACACAG
>JAVQJS010002880.1:0-14403 GCA_036024795.1 Galaxias rostratus | reverse complement strand
ACTGTGTGTGTGTGTGTGTGTGTGTGTGTGTGTGTGTGTGTGTGTGTGTGTGTGTGTGTGTGTGTGTGTGTGTGTGTGTGTGTGTGTGTGTGTGTGTGTGTGTGTGTGTGTGTGTTCCTAAATCATTAATAAGGAAGCTAGAGGGAAAGTATGTAAACTTTAGTTCACCCACTGCCATAACCGACAAATGATGGACAGAGACAAGAAGGTGCGTGATGTGAGTCTGGTGATTAATAATTGGATTATTATCTGCTTTCTTAACTGTCATATTGGCAGCATCTACGGTTGTTGTCATAGCTCTTAAAATACTTAATCTTCAGCACTTTCCCACACCCATAGTGGCATGTATTTTTCAGTTATCGATACACTTATTTGCTCAGTAAAGTTGTGGTAGCGTTTCGTGAATTGTCAGAAAATTTGTTTTATGAAACTACACTTTTAAAGCATGTCTGAACGAAAGAAGATCTTTCATTTCACACACAGGGTTATGGTGCCATCTTGTGACTGATTTTAAGAGTTCCCCACTGTAGAAATGTTTCCCAGTTCAGCTTGGTGTGAATAAAAACAGTGACATCATGCTTGTCATCATCATTCTCTGTGGCACAGTCTATCACTGAGCTTACATCAGTTGTGATGATAGAATAATGGTTGTGTATCTCATTTCATTTCACTGAGGTTATGCCATAACATGTTTGCATTGTGATCATTTTATTTTGTTGCGATTATAAATTGGCTCATCTTTTGTGTGCGGCCAATTCAAGCAACCCGTGAAATGTCCCTTAACACGCGTGTGCATCTCTTCCAGGGCAAAGCCGGGATTCCAGGCAATGGAGGAGAGAGGGGAGCCCAAGGTGAACCAGTGAGTAGACGATAGCCCAACTCCTCACTGTGTCACCTGACACCCTTTAATAGTCCCACAGGCATCATCCATTCTGGCAACGACTGTGACTTTATCAGTGGGATCAAACAGCCGAGAGCTTGAAATATGTAACTGGTCTGTGAAACCATTCAGGCTGGGACGCCCCCCTGAGGCACATCCTGTGTGGGCCATTGTGTCCGAACTCTAAGTGGTCAATTTGAATTCTCAGTCTAAACAGATAAGTAGATTGGCTGCTTCACAGGGGCCGCAGATTAGCTGGTGGAAGGTTTTGTACAAAATTCTCAAGGCTAAGCTGTGGGGGCTTCTTCCTTTTCCAGACTGATTCTTCTCTGTTTCTTAATCTTCTTTCTGGTAGTATTTGCTTCCCGGCACATTCTTTCATCTCTAGTCCACACAAACATACTTTACATTATGAATGCATGTACAGACAGATGCATCCACAGTCACACCCTGACGCCGTGCTTTTCTCTTTCTCTGTGTATTAGGCTGCAATATTCTTTTCAACCACAGCACATCAAAACACTGTGATTCTTTCACTTTTGCTCATTGCATTGCAAACCTCCTAAGTGGTTGTTTCTCTCTGTCAGGGACCAAAAGGACCCGCTGGAGAAGCAGGTCCTGATGGAGAACAAGGCTCAGAGGTTTGAAACCTTTTTTGTTACTCCTCACAAAAACGTTTGCCTCCAGCTTTTTATTATTTGAATGTCTTTGTGTCTCTTTTTTACAGGGTGCTCCTGGTGCAGAAGGGGAGACGGGGCCTGTTGGAGAGCCGGGCTTGAAGGTTAGTGTTACCTTTCAGCTCAGCAACATCTGTCATTTAAAGAATGCTGCCATTTCAGCACCACCTTTCTAACCATTCGTGTAAAAGCCTGGTAATCAGTTCAGTTTAGAAATGTAACAAGACAGGAGTTAGTTCAGGTGTCCTGAGTTAAGCTTTTTGAGTTTACTTACAAAACGTTTCCTAAGAGACTGTCTGCGACGTTGTGTGTATTGCTGTGTCTATGTGATGCCTGTGTGAGGGTGACTGTGCGATGACATGTGCTCATACAAGTGTATGTGGGCATATAATCTCTGTTAACTCCTAAGCAAGTGTTTTCTGTGTCCCTGCAGGGTGAAGTGGGGCCTCTGGGAGGAGAAGGAGAGCAAGGCCAGCAGGGAATCAGAGTGAGTGCCTCACCAGCCCCTTAAACCTTTTCTTGCTTATGTAAAAGTGAATCCAATCCGCCAGCATATTTACTCTACCCTCATTGGATACGGAGGTGTAATCCCTACCTAGGGAATTTTACACAACACAATTATTTTTGTCTCCTGCACTGTATCAATAACCACTGATATGCTGGAGCGGTATGCATGTCTGCATCCGTGGTCCACAGCCTCTATAGAGACAGACAGCTAACCAAAGAGAGTTGTCCAAGACATTAGTAAAACAATCACACTTACTGTACATTCCTATCCAAAGGGATGTCCTAAAAGGGTGCCTTTTTTTGATTGTTTTGGTTTGAAATCACGAATAACATTCCGTGTTATTCAGTAATTACAGCAGTATCCATTTTCACCAAGAAAAACATGTGGCGCGCTTTGTGCTATAATTCGAGAACACACTTTGCTTGTGACATGTCTTGTGTGGCTGTAAGGGAATGTAGAGTTTAAATGAGATCCATGACTGTACATACAGTGGTAACCAATACAATTATGAATTGGAGGAGGGTAAAGTGTTTTTTGTACCAAGTGTTCCAACAGTGGATACAGTTTGACTCTAGCATGGTTTTGTGTGTTATGTGCTTGCAGGGTGCTCCGGGTCCAGCCGGGGAAGACGGTCCACAAGGGAAAGACGGACCCAAGGTAAACCGGGGATGTGCTCCGACCAGATAAAAACTAAAATGAGATTCCTGAAACCTTTGGAACCAAGGAACCTTTGACTCCACTTGTTAAAGTGCCTTTTCACAAGTGGTTTAGCTTTACTAAGCTGCACAGCACTGTCTCTCTTCACATTGTTAAGTATTTTTGTCTGTTACTCCAGGGTGAGCCAGGTGATGGTGGCCCCCAGGGAGAGACAGGGGAGCGGGGAGATCTAGGAGACCCAGGGCCCTCTGGTGTATCTGGACAACCAGGGAAACAGGGCTTTTGCGTAAGTTAATGATGACAAATATCAAATTAGGCTCTCGCACAATCAATTTTAGAGAATAGTTTAACAATGATGCCCCTGTGTCCCAGTAGGGGTCAGTGTTCTCTTTAAAAAATTAAATGTGGCCTTTGAGGCAGCAACAGTGCATTCGGGGAAAACTCAGAGATTTGATTTTGGAGAGATGTCTGGCACAACATCAATCAGGTTGACGCAAAGTGTTCCTTTGCTCTCAAGCTGCATTCCAAATCCTGATCCTTGGGACTTAGTAGTGGTGGTTGGGATCAGGTATGGGATTTAGGATCTGATTAGGTTGTGGGAGATGGATGGGTACTAATGGTTTTACCTCTGTGACAGGGAGGAGAGGGGAAACCAGGCCTCCCAGGAAACAGCGGGCGGCATGGCAAGAAGGTAACCCCAACACGATGGCAGCTTTGTTCATGACGCTACTTGAGCACCCCGCTTTATTTGCTTTATCTCTCTATACTCTGTCTTTCGCTGTCTATTCCGTCTCTTTATTCCTCTACTTTTTTCGGCTTTTATTTGTTGATATTTTTATACATTTAGGGAGAGAGGGGGCCCCCAGGTTTGGCTGGTGAGATTGGGTCTTCCGGGGACATTGGTCAGGAAGGCGAGACAGGCCTGAAAGGTGCCAGAGGAACACGAGGCCCCCCAGTCAGTAACTATGTCTTCTCTCTCTCTAGTCAGTGCCCAATGCAGCCTGATTTTATATGATTGTATATGATTGTATATTATCCTTGTATACATTAGTAGGTTGCATGCAAGCTTCTGTCCAATGTTATCCAGTCACCTGGGTCTTCAGTGTAAGCGTGACGTTCTTTGATTAATCAGCAACAATGATCTATGACCTTGGGACTAGTGACTGAAGAACTACAGGAAGTGAGCCTTTGATGTGTGGTTAAAGCCTCTCCTTGATCAAGAGCTTAAACTAATACTGAGATCCGTTTTCAAATTTTACTGTTCTTGACCAAGCTAATCCCCTTGTTTTGCTGTATAAAATGCAATGCCTAATCTAGTTCTTTGAGGACAAACGGTAGTGTGTTTGTCATAAAACCCCAACCTAATTTCAAAAGCAGATCTCAAAACTTCAAATAACCCCTTATTTCCAGAAACAAGAAATACAGGAAAACTATGTGGAAGGCATCCATTATTTCTTTCCCATCTGAAAAAAAACAAGAAACATTGTTGAGATTTGACATAGTTTTAGAGTTGCTTTGGAGATTTATGCAGATCCCCGGAGCGGTTAGGATGCAGTGTGTTTGGGCGCCGTTTAACAACGGGGTTATATTTAGCAGGATTTCTCTCTGCCAGAGAGAAGAGCAGCATAACAAACAGTAGTGCGTCTGATTCACAGTGCATGTTTGTGTGCCTGTTTTCAACATCATTTCCAGGGTCGTCCAGGAGTTATGGGAATGGAGGGTCAACCTGGAATGATGGGATACACAGTAAGTAACATTTATTAGGGGCTTAGATGAGAACAACATAAACTTTCAACCCCTTGCTCACACTCACAAACACATTTAATGTTTTGGGTAATGTTTACCGTATCTATTGGAAAGATAGGGGCCAACCTCTCCCACCCTGAACATAAACTCTTGGAATCATGTCCCTCCGATAAGAGGCTGCGGTCCATTAAGACCTAAACCTCACGCCACAAGAGCACTTTCCTCCTGTCTGCAGTTTGTCACATCAACAACGCCTCGTTCCCTCACTGACAATGTTCCTTACACTGGCCCATGGAAAACATACATCACTTTAATATAATGTATAGATAGACCAATGCAGACACTTTAATGCACATATTTTGGAGTCTTATTTAATGGAATATAATAGTATAGTATAGTATTTCTGTAGAAACCCTTTTTTGTAGAATTTCTTTTGATATTAATATTATTGTGAATCACTTGTTTTTTTTCTTATTATTTTTCCTTGTGTTTTCCATGTGCTCCATAATACCTAGTCAAATGATTTGTGCGTATTAATCTATTTGGCAATAAACATGATTGTGATCCTAACCTGTATAGTACATACAATATGTCCAATCAGACAGAAGATCTTAGGAGACGTGTGATTGTTTCGTCCTTTAGTCACACTGAAGGAATTTACAGAGCCTGTGAGAGCCTTGTCACCTCCCAAGCCACATTCTGATAAAGGTGGCTTTTGCTTGAACGTAGACTTTGAACGCAAAATAATGTCGGCATCTTCTTGCCTGCCTTCTACCCACTGACTGAGTTTAGCTGCAGTAAGAGGAAACAGGTTTTTGAGGATGTTATGTAACAAAGCCAAGTGCGAGAGCAGAAGTGATACTGGATAGTCCAAATCCCTCAAGAGAAATCCCCTGGCAGACATAGGGCCAGGCCGATGCCAGTGCCGCTGTGCTTTATGTTGCATAACCTGAGCAGGCCACTTCAAGTTCATGTCGTTCCTCTTTTGTGAGTTTGTTCTCTGTTAGCTCAGCCACACACTGTGCCTCAGTGGCTGAGTGATTTTTGAGACCTTGCCAAACACAAACCCCTGCATTAAAGGAGTTTAAGAGCTTTTCCCTCGCTAAGTAGTGTTTAGATTATATTGTTATTATTAATACTCTGGTGACATATATGGTTATGAAGCTGTCTGGCTGGGGATTGGAATATGCTGAATGACCGATGGGCATATGGTTAAAAAACGGGCGAATAATCAGATGTGTTTCTCTTAGGGTCACGCAGGCAAACCCGGACCCATAGGACCTCCAGGTTCTAAAGGTGAAAAGGTAACCTGAGCTTTTGAATCCTCCAAATATATAACAAAAATTCAAAGATCTTTTGTGAGATATCTTGATAATATGATTATGATGATAAGACCCAATACATGCAATGCCTGAATTCGAGTCAATTTATTTATCTAGGTTATGTGTACGGTTGTTTGGTTTCAGGGTTATCCAGGGGAGGACAATAAGACGCCAGGACCAGCCGGGCCCTTAGGTGAACCAGTAGGTCTTGCTTTCCTCCAACCTCTCCTTCCTCAGACATCCGTTTCCTGTTGCCACTGTTGTACCTTCTCACTGACTTGTGCTTTATCACAAAAAAAAACACAAAAAACTTCTTGAAGGTCACTCAGTCCATAGGTGTCACATGTGTCACATTTCCTAGATGGCCTTATTTTAAGGACTCTGCACAAATTGTATTTTTATGATTTTGAGATGGGTCAACAGCTGTAGTAAGCTAGCTAATTTGACCTGAAAATCAGTTTATTTTGCCACAGACAATTCTTTCAAGAGGGGTCGATATATCACATAGTGCTTGAAGCTTAGAATAGCTTGCAGGTAGGCCTAGCTACCCACTGCACACACTGCACACTACTGACATACATATACTATGAGTAACACATATTAAAACTCGGAATGCCCTTTCAACATATGAACAATTAAGTTGCAATTAAAAAGATTATTTGCTTTAGGATTATGTTTGCTTTAATATTACCCTATGGTGGTCCAGCTCGTCTGATGTTGTCGGTGTGTTTGGGCAGGGTCTCCCGGGCATGCGAGGAGAACGTGGAGAGCCTGGAGATGAAGGATATCAGGTAAAGCCCTCCCAACCCACATCAATAGTTTCACTAAATCATTCTTTATGCCATATGTGAAACCTTTTGTTTTGTTGTATTTACTTCTCTCTGGTGCTTTACTGAAATGAATTTTCTTTGCTGATTACAAGAGACCCCACATGAACAGGAACCAGAACACACATTTTCAAGGATTAATGCAGCAGGATATATTTTGTTATTCTCTTAAATGTCTAGACCTTCAGGTCTTAAAATGGCAAGACATATGCATATGCTCTTGCCCCTGCCCTTTCAAGAAATTGATTAAATGTCCACTCGGTAGCCTGGAGGGGTTTCTACCCCTCCGAGTGGAGAATGTTTTGGTCCTTTTTAGTCAAAGCCACCTGCCTTTACAAAATTCATGCCTAGCTGTTAGGAATATTTGGCATAATGCACACATAATATATTTGAAAGTCGCCACAGCTAATTTTATTGGATCATCTAGTTAGGCCCTTAAATACAATTGGTTCAATATTGTATCAAGATGCACAAGGTACCGCATATACCTTTTATGTTTTAATTATAGGTTAGCAATAGTTAGAATGGATGTGGGTTGGCAGCAGATATGTCATTGGAGTTTTCAGGTGGGCACCATACACTCCGAATGTTTAGTCAAATTCAGACTGAAACACCTTCAAGGATTAACGGTGAGCAAAGTTACTCCGCTCACAAAAGATGATCAAAAATGTATTTGTCTGTTACAAACGTGTAACTATATTCCTGCATGTGCTCTTCAGTAGCAATGTAGTGAGCATTTTTTTCTTCCTTTCCATTCCTGGAGGCTTGGTATGAGCAACGTTTGGCGGGAAAGATTACATTTATTCCTTTGGCCTGAGATGAAACCACTTTCGTGGGCTTTTGACATGTAGTGTTCCCGACCCCTTTGGTGCTCTTTAATTGGAAGTCTATATGGAAGCTTTCCGTTTTTGCCACAGACAATGTCTCTGTCTTTCAGTTATATCTGGCACAGCATTTTATTTTCAGGGGTAATTCTTTTCAGCAGATTCCTATTTCCCCAAGCAGTTTGATTGTTGATATTGTCACGAATCCACGGCATCCAACTTCCCCAGGACACACAGCTTCGCTGTTCTGCCTCAGCTGCTAATTCGTTATAGTGGAATTTCTTTCCTCCATATGCCTCGTTTATTGCTTCTTCACATGGGACTGGTAGCTCTACAGAGTAAACAGTTGTGTTATTGCCAAAGTTTTAAGTCTGGTAAGTTGTCTCTTTTCTAGACTTTCTCTATTCATCTGTCACCCTTGTCTGACCTGTGAGAGAGAGTTTTGGTGCTCCTTACTGCTTCCTCATGGTATCTGATCCAGCACTCATTTGAGTTGATCCAGGTGACGTCCAGCAGCACCTTTCACATAGAGAGCCAGGCCATTAAGACCACTTGGCACCACTAATAATTTTATTGTGTAAAATCACATTTTTCGTTCTAGCGGTTCGTTGCTGTCAAAGGCCTTACTAGCTGGGTTGTAAGTTCATAAGTCCATACAGAGCTTTAGCTATCCTGGCAACCCTGACTTCTCAATGCCATCTAGGCTTGTTGTTGTTGTCAAATGGGAGGAAGGCGTTACACTAACTGTAACTGTTGCCCTCCAACAACCCATTTGGATGCTTGGATTATCTCTTCCATGGCCATTGTGAATACAAAGGGTAAGAATGTATATCTGGTCATGATGCCAATCTGCGGAAGCTGCTATTGCGTCTTGCATTTTGGTGTATTAAACACAACTCTGGGTCCAGAAAGTATGCCGTTACCAGGTGGATTATCTTTCTCTGACCTACTATGCAAAAAAAAAATCCCTCAACATTAAACAAGTCAAGGGGTCTGAACTCGCTAATGTCACAAGAATATTTCTCCTCGAAAATAAGCACTCCATTGGCTCTATGTCAACATCTGTGAACAATTTCCTCCCCAATGGTAGGTTCAATAGTTTCCAAAGGAGTTGAAAGATTGCTTGTGAAGTCTGTAGGTTATTCCATTAAGTCCTGGTGCCGAAGCTGCTCTTGCAGAACTAACTGCTTCTTCGACATTTTGGAGGGCTGGAGCTCATTGGCATTCCTCAATTGGTGGAATGTCTGGGAGAATTGTGAATGGTTGGAGCTTTTTTTAATTTTGTTGTTGTTGAATATTCACCAGGTCAAATTTCTATCTTCCATGGTCGTATATGATACCGCCTACTCCATGTAACTTTCAGCTATGCCACTGAGCGGTTCAAGTGTATTTTTTAGGTCTACATTTTATAGATACCCAAATATTCCTTTCACTTCAGGTTTTTGACCCCTGATCTTCTCATTTGATGTTTTTTTAGGTTGTTTGGCCTCTACCTCTATCCCCTTGTCTTTCTGTGCTTGCCTGTACACTCTCAGTGCTGTAGTTGTTGATGTCCTGCAGACGTTTGGTTTGTGTCCAGCTGCTATTCTTCATTCGAGTCATTTGCCTGACTTCCTAAAAAGTAGGAAAGTCAATGGTCAATGTGCTGTTACCTCCTCTCCCTACTTAATCAACCTTCCTTACTCCAGGGCATTCTCAGACCCCTTACTGTTGTTTCCTTTTCCCCACAATAAGAACAGATCTGGTGATTTCTGTTCCTATCTTTTGCGGGTGCACTATGGGTGATTACAGTGTTTAGTTGTATGCCCCATTGAGTATCTATTCCTTCAGTCTAGTCTGTCTCATGGACTTTCCTTTTTGTTTTTGACTTTAATTTTGTTGTCATTCTTTTAGGGCAACATTGGCACTCCCGGACCACGTGGGACTGTTGGGCAGCAAGGCCTACCTGTAAGTGAACTGTCAAATGGGCCATTTTAATGTAGTTTATATAATCTTTCTATGATCACATGGCATGTCATTGATATTAGATCCACTGATAAAATTATTGTGTGGTGATCGTGGGGGGGCTTTTTGCTTAGGGAACTCCAGGGATGAGAGGAGAACCAGGTGCAAAAGCTGACATGGGAACTCCAGTAAGTGCTTGTCTTGTTACGTGTTGAATCCTACCTGTGACACCCCCTTGTACGGAGTCATACCACAACCTACTCCCATGCCAAATGAGCTGAAGAAAGTTAGGGCAACATGTTCACTTTGAGACTTATCGTTCTCCCCTGCTCAAACTTAGTCACCCAAGTCTATCTGTTAACTCAGAAACGAATGTGTATGCCAGTGAAAACTAATTGGAGACTTTGGGGATTTTTTTACCATATACTTAGTACCATCAATACAATTAAAATTATAGTGTACTTCATAGCAAAAAGTAGAGCATTGGAAAAGAGTGGGCTTGTCTGGCCACCCATAATGTAAAAACAAATCTATTTGGGCAAACACTAGCTTTAGAGCTTTATATCTCATCAAAGATTTTTGAGAACTGGTATCAATTACTCTCTGAAAGGTTACCTCGATGAGACACCTTAGGTTAAAAGCTCATTTTGATTTTCATATACTTAATATTCCTTCATCGACGGAATACCCAGGGGTTACATTCCTCTATCCTAGCAAATTCTGAGTTATGCACAGATGTTCAAAGCTAACTTGTGTAGACATGTGAATTGGCTTGTTTACCATTCCGTTTTATTATTAAGAACAGTGTACTTAGGAACAGCGTACTTATTATTTAGTTTGATTATTATTTATTAGTTCTTACAATTGGCTTGGCTCTTGGTTTACATAATGGTTTGAAAGGTGTTGTTACATTTACTGTTGCTAAGACATTCCTTAATTCGGTCTCACTTTTTAGCTTTGTTAATAAGAGCTAACATTCAGTTATTATTTGTTTCATTATAAAAGCCCATGTAAACTTCTGTAGATGTCTTTTCACTCAGTTTGTGCTTTTGTAAATCGTATTCCTTGTATCTGTGTGTTTGGACAGGGTGTACCCGGAAAGAAAGGCGCAAGGGGGCTCACTGGAACTCCCGGTGTAGAAGTGAGAGTCACATCAAATCACCACAACCACTTATCACAATCTGCACTGTAACAAATAGAGCAATAGAAGGAGTCAAACTTATGGCAAAAAGGCGTGGGTTAACGATGGGTAAAAAAAATCAAGTACATTTTGAGGGACTACATTTTCCAAGGGTGCCCTAAATGTTGTGATTCACATTGCAGTGACAGATGTCATAGTGGGGTCACAGAGGGCTGTGTGTGCATCCTATACACTTATAACTTGCTTCACAAGGAAATTAAAAGTTTACATATTGCAGGAATATATCACTTTACATCAGGGTTGATCGGGAATACAACTCTTTAAACCAGATGTTTTTACAGAAAGACTTCAGAAAAGTATCTTACATTGTTTTATAATCGACACTGAAACATTAAACGGTAGTGAACTGGTTCTGGTTGTTTTGATCTCCCTAGGGCGCAGTTGGTTCACCTGGACCCAAAGGCATGGAGGGATACCCCGGGTCTGACGGCCCTCCAGGCCTGGTTGGCTTACCTGGTCTACCAGGAATGCGGGGCCGACAGGTACATTGAACAAACTGGCTATGTTTTTCATTATGTCTACATGCACACATGTATGCATGCACCCTCCCATAAACTATGCCAGACAAGTTTGCCCCCAAAGCTAGCGGTTTTGAAGAATACCGTGTAGACTGTGTAAAGATGTACTTATTTGATTGAACTTTGAGAAAGGCTATTTACTTTAGTGTTAAATCTCCAACATGTCAGACAAACTGTCTGTTTTAGAATGATTTAAGGACCCAATAACCCCACCCTTGCTATCCTTGTCTTCACTAGAAATCTAAAGATGTCATTCCCCCACCCACTCAACAAACATTCATCAATCCATGTTTCCACAGTAAAAACGTACAGGAGATTGGCTACAATTACAGAGGGATTTGAATATTTCAAAGACTTCAGTTGTATAGATTGATATGAAGGCATGCATGAGATTATTTGAATCCACCAGAGAAATGGGGAAATAAACAGCTCGTCAGTTGCAGCCATCTGTGTCCTACACCCCCAAGAGACGCCTCTGAAAAGTGTGGGTCGTTAAATGCCCTATATGGTTTGATTCGTTTGTGCAGCCTCAGTTCAGTGGGACGTTTGATTCAAAGCATGAGCTCCACATACGAGGATTTGATGCATGGCTGCTCACTGTGCAGTCAGCAGAGGTATAGCCTGTTTGTCAGTTATATAAAGCTGGTCTTGTGGCACATTGAGCGTGCTCTTTTCACAGTTACAAAAGGAGATCCCAGCAGGAAACAGGCAGATGACCCTCTGCTTCCACAAGCCTCGTATCACCTTACTAGCCTGATGGGCTGTGCTTCTTATGTAAGGCCTTCCTGGCTTGAATGGAAAAGTTGAACCAACAAACCTATATTACTCTGTAATTCTAAACCACATCCTGACGTTAATTCAAAGATAATCTTTACTGTGGTGCTAGGAGGTATTGTCCACAAATGGGATCTGTATGTCCAGCATCTCACTTTGAATTGGTTATTTTAATAACATTCCCTGATGCCTTCAGCATGAGTCAGGAAAGGTTTGTTGTAGGCTGCTTGAACATTCATAGAACCTTTTATAAACATATTATCAGGTAGGATTATTGGCCAGTATATTAAAATCCATTTGTTTGCAGCTAAGAACATCTTACAGACAGATTGCCAAGTGATGCGTTAATTATTATAATAGTCTTTGTATTGTTGTGCTTAGTAGTGTCAATTGTGTTTAACTATCTACCTCTTTCACAAGTTTTTTGTTTGGTAAAGGCTTTCAATCCTATCAATTTATTTGCATTGCACTCAACATCAGTGAAAAGTATTTATGTTTATGCCTGAACTGAGTAAATCTCACTTTCATTAGAGTCCTCGCGGCGTAGTCGGCCAGGAGGGAATGACCGGACGCCCAGGACCCAGGGGGGAACTTGGACTTCCGGGCGCAATGGGGGAGAGGGGGCCCCCTGGAGAGAAGGTAGGCTGCTCATCCCCATACTCTCAGAGAAAAGACTCTCTGATGAACTTTTTAACCCTGAACCTTCATACGGTCCTTGTTCCTGACCAATGATGTCTATGATTTTAGGGGGAACTTGGTTTGCCAGGCGAGAGGGGCCCTGCAGGCATCAAAGGAGTGGAGGGGGTCTTTGGAGACCAGGGTAAAACCGGAGAGTCTGGACTCAAAGGCCAGCCAGTGAGTATTTGTCCATTAAGTTCAGTCAATGTGCACAGATTTTTTTTTAGGTTGTCAAGTCATTTTTTAAGGAACTACTCTAAATATAAAAGGACAGGTAGTTCCTTCTGTATGATATTGTATTACTCGAAAATCCTTTCAGTTCTGTGAGTTGCTCTATCTTTGTCAACTTAATTACTAAGTATACTTTCTTGAAACCCTCGAAAGCTCTAAATTTAGCTGCTGGACTTAGGAGGCCAAACTAGGATGGGGGTAAAAAGAATGTGCCGCTTCTTAAGGTTTTCCACCCTGAGTAGTTACAAAAGACCTGGGTGAGATGGGGAATGGAAACATTTAGCCTGGCAGAGCCAGTTTATGTAAGAGCACTCGAGGGACCCAAAAAGAAATTTGGTGCTCAATTCTTCTTTTTCTTACATAACTGCTCCAAAAGCTCGCTTCCTACCTCCATCATAACCGCTTGTGAAATAGAGATGGCTGCCGGCCCCCAGATTGGATCTCCTTACACTTTTCAGGGAACATAGTTTCCATGCCAAACCCGCTGGGCCAGAAACCAGAGATGGCCAGATGATGTGCATGATTGGCTGAACAAACACATATTGTCTGCCACTGTGAAAAACAAACAGCAGCTAAACTTGGGCACTGCACCGACGTCTGGGTGCGTGTGCACAAGTCTCTGTTATTACACAAGGGGCCCTCAGTGTGCATCAGATTTTGGGTTCTGCCAGGTCAATGGAGCTTGGCAGGGAAATATACTAGAGCGCAGCCAGAGAACAACAATGTCTGGTGGTGAGAGGGGACACGGAAATGAAGGGAATGACTTCAGGACACCGCTTTTTAAGAGGCCCATTGGTTTTTTGTAGGCTCATGTTCTGTCATCGTGTTTGTCTTTCTTGCCTGCAGGGGGAATCTGGAGACCTTGGAATGAGTGGCTTCCAGGGGTTTCAAGGCCCGAGGGTGAGACAATTTTAGAGCACTGAGCAAGACCCTCATGTCCATGTATTACACATCAGCACAGTATAGTACAAGTATTGAATCGATATCTGGACTAGTGTGTATTGTTATGGGTTTTATCCAATTATTATTAATAAAAATGTCTGTGGCCTACAGGGTCCAAATGGTGAAATGGGCTGGAAAGGCGTGTCTGGTCCTAAAGGTCCGTTGGGTGTTTTGGTGAGTCCATATACCCCATCTACATACATACAGATACGGTGTCAAATACAAAGACTGATACAATGCTTCTCGCTGCTCATTACATTTGTCTGTTTCAGGGCTTTACTGGACCTGTCGGGCCAGAAGGAACAATTGGCCCAGTAGGGGAGCCTGTAAGTTTGTGTGTGTGTGTGTGTCAGTGTGTGTGTGTGTGTGTGTGTCAGTGTGTGTTACATTTCCATATATTTTAAAGTATATTGTGAGGAACCACACAAGTCAGGCAGAGAAACAGGCAGCGTTCACGGGGTAACACCTCTTTATTGGGTTAAGCATAAGAGTCACACAGGTTTTCTGTTTTGCCCGACCAGCCTGCTCCAGCATCTCCTGCTCTTCCCCAGCCAACCTCCCCCCTGACACAAACAGACACCCATAAATAACCCACAGCTGACCAATTAACAGATTCCCCACACCTGTTGTCAATCCGTAATTAGTCAGCTGCAGGTCTCCCCACCACAGCCCTG
>JAVQJS010002842.1:0-12938 GCA_036024795.1 Galaxias rostratus | reverse complement strand
CCAATTTCTTCTAACAATACTCTTCCTTTATTCCTGTACGGAAACTTGTCACATCTTTTAATACACCCATGACCCGTTTTAGGTTACCAACACACACAGGGCTAGGGTACACGTACAGCCCAGCAGAGACAAGCTCACCAGCATCAACATCCTGAGGAAACTCGCTCCTCAAAGCTTACTGTAACAGGGTTTCAAGTGGTCCCATTGGGCCAATAGCCAATAAGGGGGGGGGGGGTTCTTTGTGGGCCTTGAAGATGAGGATCCAATAGTAGTTAAAGTTATTGGAGTAGTACTGATAATTGTGGCTGAACCATGTGCTGTTGTCTCCTTGACATTTGGGGTGCTTACAGGAAAATTAGACAGTTGTGCAATATCTCCTTCCATGTTTCAGGAGTAAAGTTAGCCACGTCATTGTAAGAATTTATGATCGAGTATGGGAATGGGCTATTAGTGCCATTATTATTCCTAAGGAGTGGAAGTGTATGTAGTACACATGTGTACTCACACAGATAATGAAAAACAAACGCAATGCAAAACACCTAAAAAAAAACAGCACTGCTTTGGATCTAGCCGCAAGGTATTGCCTTGGAATCATCAGCAGCATCCAGTCCTGTCATTCCTCTGATCCTGAATGGCCCGCACGGGGCCACTCAATATCCAGAATTTATGCTACAGTACATTCCCGCTTAGGTCCCAGTTGCCTCCCGTCTCATCGATTCTTTGGATCAATGGGAACACGTGGAAACTGTTAACCGTCACCAGTCTATCAAAGGTCAAATACGAGTCAAACGATATGTTGCGTGCGTGCCATTTCGTGCCAGAGGACACTGGCACACACTTGGATGGGTTGCTGCCGTTGTTCCTCACAGTGCTTTTCCATTCAACGAGAGAGTTTGAGCTCCACGTACTGAATCACTGGGTTATCCTCCATCTAGATTGCGTAAAAACATTCTGTCCGCTGCACACAATAGCTGTTACATAGTTTATCACTGTCACAATCAGGCCTTGGCATCGCATTAGAGGAACCTCCGGGCTAGCCATCTCAACTATTTTTACACCTGCCGTGCACGGAGCAAAAAGAAACACCTTGTCCCAAGAAGCTTTGTTTGCTCGGTGTTGCCATTCCTGTTTTCGCACCTGCATAGCTACATCCCACTTCCTCTTTTAAAGGGACATATTATACAAGAAATGGTGGGAGTGAACCACAACACTGTCAGTACACATTACTAGGTAGGCGAGCTCCTGTGTTTATGACGGAGCTGACATGTTGACATAGCTGGAAATAATTGTATACATAGCATACATGAACTGTTGATCAGATATAAAAGTACAATAGGAACAGAAAGTTGTAAATATTGGAACATACAGCCTGCCATAAATCAAGTAAGGGCCTAGTAGGTGACCCTTCAACATTTGACATCAATGGCCAGTTGAATTGTGTTGTTTCCTGGCAAGGAGTCCATTTGAATGACAACAATAATAATTCAATTTATCTATATGAAGCTTTTGTTACACCCAAAGACTCAAAATATTCACATAGACAACATGACAAAAGTAAACAATTAAGCAAATACAGGTAGCACAGACAGAGAGCAGCAACAGTTCGAACTATAAGAATACAAAAGGACAGCATATCATTAGAAGAAAACGAACGGATTCTAAATAGAATTAACTAAGGTATGCTATAGTGAAAAGATGAAACTTGGAGTAAGGAGAGCGTTCCATGGTTTATGTGCTGCTCAAGAAAAGGCATGGTTCCAAAAATGTGGGAATGACCATTTGCTTTTCTGAAGAGGAACGCAATCTCCAAGTAGGATGGTAAGAAGTTCAGTGAGATAGGGAGTGGCTAAATTGTGTAAGGCTTTGTAGGTGAGGAGAAGAATTTTAGAATGATGAATATCCCTTGAGACTAACTTTTTATAGGGGCCAACCTTTCACCAGGTACAAGGGACATCCATTGCATTTCCCATCATGTTTGATAAGGTTTGAAGTATTATGCTCTCAAAACGTTCAAATGTGTCACATACATGCTTTCTAAATCTGTGTTCAAATACATTTTATTGCTGGGGATGGGAGATAATTTGGCACTAGCACTTCGGTCAAAACAAGTTGGACTGTGAAACAAAGATAGACTCTATTTGACTTCTGGACACAAGGGATTTGAATAATCTACATTGTACTGCTTATAATATCTTATAATACATTGTACATTATGATTAATATTAAATAAAAATCCGTTGGGCAATCCCGTACAAATAAATAAATGATAAATAATAAACAAACTACTAGTTTTAGAGTTAGGAATTAGGAGAGTTAGGCTAAGGTGTCACAACCTGAAACACATTCCATGTGCTTTTGTATTGACATCACAACTGATTATTTGAGGTAACCATGATGTGTCGTGAAACTGTAATTACATTAAGCCGTCTTTGATTAAATGAGGAGTCACCTTTCATCTTGTTATCGGCTTTTCCACAGCGGGAGGAAGCGGTGGATAAGGGATGGGGACCAAAACAAAGGTCACGGGCCCGGTCGATATACAGCGGGCTCCTGCTTGCTGTAGAGTTGGATGTCAGTCAATGGCCCAATCTACAAGTGTCTTCTGGTTTTAAGCCACCACACTCACAGTCAGTGTTCTATTTTGGAAAAAAAAAGTGGGATGGAGTGGGCGGCTAGCTTAGGATGGCGCCAAACGTCATCGGGCCAGAGAATAGTTCCACTGTGTCCAGTAAGATACTTGGGTGGGCGTGACGTACATAACCTAACCGTTGTTGGTCCCTGCCCAAACTGAACAGGGCCTCTCTGTTCACACTCAAACACTCACACACCCACATACGTCCTAGTACGCACACAGTACCATATGGAACCGTTTAAAGTTTCCTTTGCCACTGTTCAAATGCCCCCAAAACAAACATTTGGAAGAAAACTGAACAAATAGGACCAGTGGTTCTCATTAAGTTGTGTGATGCAGTGCAGGCTTATCGTCAGCGATAGTTTGTATTGTAGGGTCACTATATGTTCAAGGGAGTTAAAAAACTTTAGAGTGCGCCCACATTTTTTGATTCCCTTAAACATATAATGACCCTACAATACAAACTGTTGCTGACGATGAACCTGGTTGATTGGTTGATCATCCCACGCAAATCGTGCCTATGTTTTTGGATCTTCCCTATTTAAATAGAAGTTGTAAAAAAACTTTTGCCTTTTACCTTTTAATACCAAGATGATCATTGCTTGTTGTTTTGGATGAATGTTACTGATGGTGTGTTTGTGTTCTGGCTTTCAGAAGTGTTTAATTGTCTGTTTATAGAATTGTGTAAATTCTCAACATGATAAAAATCTCATTATCCTTCCTTGTCTCTTCATTAGTCTGTCCCTGTTTTCGTTCAATTTCTTTTCCAACTTAAATGTGAGTGAAGTCTTTACAATATCTAACATGTATTTCTTTTAAATATAAACATATACAGAAAGAGGCTTAGTGATGTAGTTGCCTTCAAATATACTTATGTGAACAACTATGTCCTTGCTTTTTCAAAGATATACTTTTTCTTTCAATTAAATGTCTAAATATGTTTTTTCTTTAATAGTAACCCTATGAATCACATTCAATGTATACAAATAGATCGATGTATATGTGAGCGCGTGTATATTCCATCATTCTTCTTTATTATGTCCTTCGTGACGTTCTTTTTTCCCTCTTTCTTGCGCATGCTTGAACGCACGCCTACCTCCCTAACCACTCACCTCTCATACGCAAATGCTCGTTCACTTTTATCCAGGACACGCGCCCTTGCTGTTCAAAAAAGCTCTCCAGTGCTCATGAACGCAATTGTGTCATTTTATTTTAGCGGAGGTGTATCTCACACGATGATCCCATTCTGAGCTGTGTTTAGACGAGATACTTCTTCCATTTGTTTTATTCCTTATTTTATTTCGTCGTCGTTATGTGTAAATGCTTACGGATTAATATGTTTTAAATTAGATGTTCGAGTAAAAGTATTGCATTGGAGACCCGCCTATGTTTGGTATCAGCCAACATTTTTGGAAGTCACACTACGAAGTTCACCTGTTCAGCAAGGCGTCTTCCCTCCATTGAGAGAACGTTTTTACTCTTGGTATCTTGTTCGTTTAAAGCGCCGAAGAAAATCGTTTGCATGAAACTGTGGCCAGGTAACCCTTTTAATATTTTATGTCAAGACTACCTATGGATGCATTATTAAATTGGTATAATGCACTGTAGCGCAAAAATGGCACACACGTGTGTAGAGGACTGCGATGTAGAATATGAGACTGTCGGATTTATGGTTAAAATATTTGTGAACTGCTTTCCATAGAGAGTGGATGTGGATATGCTGTTATTTAGATTATTAAAAGTTAACATAACGTACATAATATTTATGTGGGTCCCTGTAAGGTGAGCGCCGTAGAGTCTGAGAGTCCTGCGATTTTGCGAGTTCCTGACGCTATTAGGAGCAGTACGAAATTGCGACTTATTTACATTTTTGGCCTTAGCATGTTACTTATCACACCGTTACTTGGCGTCAGAAGTCAGCTAACATTTTCAATTGAGTTTGTACAAGCGTATCATATTGATGAAAAGATACACGCTTTATCACAAGTGTTAATTCCTACGCATTGATTACATTTGTGTGCAGACTCACGCTCGCAAGGCTAACAAGAACTGTCAACATTTACACAACACGGGGAGTCCTTCGCTTATAGTACATCAGTTCCAATTACTTTGCAGATTTCTGATATCCTGCCAGATAGCTCAAGCCAGTCTGACCACATCACAACTGGCTTAAGCCAGCTTCTACCGAACATTCAGTAATGCGGTGCTGCCAGTCTGTGCTATAGACCAGTTAGTTCATTCATCTGCCTACATCTAGAGTCACGATGATGATTCATATATACAAGAGAACTACTTGAACTTACACCTAAAGAGAGTTTTTCATACAATGATTGAGATTTTCTTTGGGGGGAGAAGAAAGTTTTAAAGGGGGGTTATGGTAGTGTGCTTGCAAAAATAATGCACCTACATTCATCTTTCATCTTATGAATTGGTGAGTCCCTCATCCTTGCTACATAAGGCTAACCCTCACCTCTTTTTTTGTGATGTGTCACACACCCCAAAGCTTGCCATTGTTTTTGGGAGTAGAAATGTTTCAGAGGGGAGAGAGCTAAGCTGTTTCCTGTGCTCGGGGCTCCACTAACAATGGACCAGCATCTCTGAGCGGTCGGCGGTTCTCTCTACACGTCACATCTGAGGGGGCTGTAGGATGTGAGAGAATGGGCCAGAAAAGAGAAAGGGGAAAAAATAAAGTGTGACACAATGGCCGCGGCCCAGTTAGGACATTCATTGTGCGAGAGAGAGAGTGGAGTTTTTGGGAAAGGTTTGGAGACAATAGGTGGCTGGATGTGTCTGGTTATGTAACTATGATTACTGGATCACCCAGCCCAGAGACTTGGACATACTGTCATTTGTAAAGTCTCCTCAGATCTTGGCATGGCATAGTATATTAAAATGAGGGTGCAGTTATCAATTAAAGTTTTTAAAGTTATTGCAAAGCCATACCAGCTTTAATTGTTCTATATGTTTAGCTCGAGGCGGAACATGCATGTCACCACCAGGTTCCCCCCCAAAGCCGCTTTCAGAATCCTTGTTTGATACCTATTTCAAATTAAATAATTTTACAAGCCCTTCTTCCCAGACAAGTTTAAGTTGTTATTGTCTGACAATGCTAGTAGCAAGGTTTACTCATGGTCCCCTGGCACCTTTTATGATAGTATCTTTTTACTATGACGTGCTTTTTGTTAGGGTTGGCATAGTATCCATTTTCACTTTGTTAGATGTTCGTCACAGAAAGCGCAGACTGCCACTGGTTCAGGGGCCTCTTAGTTTTAGCCTGTGGCAGATCATTTATTTTCCCTCCAAGACAGGGCCCCAGCTTACCGTGTAAATATTTTATTGCTTCTGTCGGTAAATGTATACTCCTGTAGCAGAGCTGGCCATACCCAATCTTTTCCACTCATCACTGGAACAACTTGTCCTTATTTTGCCCCCGTAGTGCAGACACTCCTCCGTGCGAACAGACAGTCACAGGACAGTACAAATGAAATACAGTAACAGAGGAGCTCTACATTGTTGCATGAATGCGTTGATTCTGACCCTATCCCTCTCTTTCTGCCACCCACCTCCAAGATGTATCGACAGACTACGCTGATAAGCTTTCAGATTTATTAAAGGGGAAAGCTCATTCAGTTGTCTGAGTTTAGTTCTGATTTTATAAGGCGCTGCTTTTAAGGCACTTGATGAGTGTCTTAACCTTTTGGTGGGCTTATCTGTTACAGACCAAAGCAGTGGGTGCAACTACACTCCATTCGACAAAGAGAAGTGGACAGGAGACCGAAGGCTCGAAGTGGACCCGTCAATTAGCCCCCACGTCCCTCCCACCCCTACCCTGACCCCCGAGACCAAGCGCACCCTGACACGCACCATGTCCCTGGGCTCTTTCCACATCATGCAGACGCTGAAGAACTCTCCGGCCGCTTTCCGCCGCCGCTTCCGCAAGGACCGCACCGAGTCGCTGTCCCACGGCGACCCGCTTTTCAAGGTCCACTACCTGGGCACCGAGAAGATCTTCTCCCTGGACCGCGAGCAGGCCCAGGACGCCATCTCCCGGCTGCTGGACGCCGCAGCCAGCGGCAAGAAGCTGGGCAAAGACCACGCCCTGGTGGTGCGGCCGCGCTACGTGGAGGTGAAGGAGCTGAGCACGGGCCGGCAACTCACCAAGACCTACCTACAGGACATCGCCTACTGCGCCGCCGACGCCAGCCGCCCCAACGTCTTCCTGTACATCTGCAAGCAGCGGGGCCAGCAGCTGCAGTGCCGGGTGTTCTGGTGCAGCCGGGCCGAGCGGGCAAGGGACATGACAGCATGCCTGGCCCAGTCCTTTCAGCAGGCGCTGTGCGACTGGCAGCAGGACGGCTCGGCTACGCTCAACCCGGAGGCGCTGAAGCCCAATTCTGGAGAGGAGAGGCCCGTCACGCCCACCACCCCCAAGAGCAGCACGCTACCAGCCAGTCTGGGAAAAGGTGAGATCCATGGGCTCGACTTGACAACATTGTAGGGGTTAAACCTAATTGTGGTCACAAACAAGAAGTGGCACTTTCCTCTGGATGGATCCAATAGACCAGGGAGGATTTGTGTCATTTGAAATTCTTGCCCCATTGGCAGTGTACTGACATACCCAATAGTGTATTAATCTCCTGTGTTCAGTGGTGGCGTTCTGCCCTGGGCAGTGTTTCAAGCCAAGCTGCATGAGCATTTTGTAACGGCACCTGTCTGTCCACAGCTCGTTGGAAGAAGAGGGGATCTGTATCTCGGAGCCCCCTCAGGGCCATCACCCGCCGAGGCTCGATCGCCGACAGCTGGAATTGAACCCCCCTCGCCGTCCGTTCTGCAAACCCATAAACATGAGACAGACCATCTTAACCTGACATAAACCTCAAAGATCCCAGCGTCAAGCCAGGACCAAGGGAAGGGATGTGAGGACGCGGGAGGGGATAGAGACCGGCGGTGCGTTTTGAACAGTGGGTATGGACTTCAAGTGTTCGAAGGAGGCAAGCGTCAGCCATTGGCTCTGAAATGACTGTACAATGTGTTTGGTTCAATAGCAAACTAGCAATGGACGCGGTCGTCAGCTGCCATTGTTCACATGCCGACAGCTACTCCAAGCCATGGAAGGAAACGACGGCTTAATTTCCATACCCAGGTTCTCCTGGCCAAGGTTTTCCTTTATGTTACAAGCCACTCGAGTCCATTGATGTCATCGAAAAAGACTTGAAACGGACAAATTCATAATATACTCCACAATGTTTGATGAAACGTGACGTAGACCAAAACATACACCCAACAGCAGCTTGGATGTCTTTGTGGTTGCTGGAAAAATGTTCATGTGCTCGTGTACTAGGTTGTTCTCTGAGATGCTAAAGAGAGAGACTTTTGTGACGTTAATCTTATGATTAACTTTATCCAAAAGAGTTGAAGTGGTATTATTCTGCTGCTTCAACATGCAATGTCCTGCAAAAAAAGTGAGTTTATTTCACTAATATGCACACTCAACGGGCCCCATAGTTAAGCCAAATCCTCGCATACATATTGTAGACTTGAGTCCCAGAAAAGGCTTTATGATGGCCAGGTGATATTTATTTGCATTTTAGTAGAAAGTAATTTAACCGTGATCCGTGAATGTGCCTTCTTCGGTTTGTGTGTTCGTGCCGTTGTGTTGGAACACTGGGAACGCTATGTTCCCATGTGGAGCCCCATTTTGGAATGTTTGGCTGTGCACCTGCATTCCGATTGGAGGCATTCAAGATCTAGAATCTTCCCAGGGCCCCATTCCCTCCCCATCTACTTTAACTTTGTGACCACTGTGTCAGATGTCAACCCCTCCTTAGCTATCCACACATATACCAGAGAGCGCACACACACAAAGCACACACACACAGAACACACACACACACACAGTTCTCTCATGCCACATCAAAACATTCCACAATGTAACAACATCCATGTGCAGGACAGCGTTATGTATTGCCCTGTAAGTGACAGAATTGCATAAGAGAGTTCCGCGATGGTAGACGTAGTGTAGTTTACAAAGGAGACTGGAAAAGGGTTGAGCCTGTATGAGGCATTCCTCTACCAGCCTAGAGGCTACGTACCTTTGGTGATAACTTGGAAATGGGCGAGAGTTCGACATGTTTTTACAGATGCTTTTGATTTATTTTTCATGGTTGTGTTATCCTTGGTTCTTTTTAACAATTTAGTTTAAATTGTGATTTTAGAAGAGCCTTAAACTACAAATGGCAAAATCTCATTTAAGGAGACTCATAAGTGCCTGCTTCAAATGTGTATTTTTAACATGTGTTTTTGTGTATTGTGTCCATGTGTACATATATAAATGTATTTTATGAGATATTAAACTTTTTATACATCTACATTTTTACCTGAGTGCTTGTAAATGTATTTCCATATATTGAACACAAAGGAAAACAGATTTAAAACTCATGCAAGAATATGCAGCTGTCTGCTCATATTTCTGTCTTTCATTGCCCTGCAGCCAGACTCATGATAAAGTAGATAAGCAGAGGCTTGGAGCACAGCTATTTCAAAACGTTTATCGCTCATTTTTGGGCCAGTTTATACTTGGTAGGAAGAAAACAGTCCCATCATGTACTGCTTAGGGCAACCAAAGTTCAAAGGGGTCCTGGGACATTTATTTGGAGGTCATGTGATTAGGTTGCTTTTATTTTTCAAACGTCTCAAATAAGCACTGGCCGCATGTGACCAGTACCATTGGGTTGGCAAAAAGCAAAGGTGGGGATATGGACCCATACAATTCAAGTTTAGTACATACATATTTTTGTGTTCTATGTATTCTACAAAAGGTGATATGAACGCCCAAACTTAAAGAGGCTTCTGAAAATGTCTAAATTGTGTCACTGGAAGAATCCCTTATCTTGCTGCAGCAAGATAAATACATTCCATGACATGAATACATGTGTCAAATGAAGAGACTTTGGTTAGCACTCTTGTTAATGTTAATTGGTGATTGGTTTCTAAACAGACTAATCTAGGTATTCACACTGAGAACTAGTAGATTTTCTTCAAGTAGGTTGAGGGCCAAGGACGGGAGATCCACTTCCCTTCCCAGAGAAGGTTTCTGATGTTGGGCTGGCACTGGGCTGGATGCTTCCCCTTTGCCTGTGTACCTCTAGTAGAGTCTGGAAATGCAGCCGCCTCAAAACCTTCACCTCCTCTATGACTGATAAAGAGAGACGACCATTAAATTACTTTCAGACACCCTTGCTGCATTTCAATAGTAGTTCCTCCTCCCCTCTTTCACCTACCCTCAGCCCTTAGTACGAAGTAACAGCAAATGTGGTGCCGAGGCAACTTGGAGAACAGAGGCAATGTGATCTGGGGATTTAAATGGAACAAACTTGCCCTTGTACACTTCAAGCACAAACTGTCATTGATTAACTGCCAGTTGTAGACTGACGCTATTCAGTGCATCCTGAAAATATTCATACCCCTTCAGTTTCTCCACAATTTATTTTGTTACAACCTAATTTCAAAATGGATTCAATAAGAATAAAAATCTCAACATTCTACACACAGTACCGTTGGTGACAAAGTGAAAACGTTTTTTTCACTTTTTTTGCAAACGTATTAAAAATAAAATTATAATTATATCACATGTATATTTGCATTCACACCCTTTACTCAATACTTTGTTGAAGCAGCTATGGCAGCAGCTACAGCCTCAGGTCTTCTTCAGTATGATGCTACTAGTTTGGCACACCTATTATGGGGTGTCATTATGGGGTTCAACCATTCTTTTTTTCTTTCAAGCTCCATCAGGGTGGAAAGGAAGCATCAGTGCACAGCCATCTAATCTGTCCAAAGATGTTCAATCGCTTTCAGGTCTGGGCTCTGGCTGAGCCACTCAAAGTAATCCAAAGCCACTCCTTTGGTATCTTGGCTGCTTGCTTAGGGTCGTCCTGTTGGAAGGTGAACCTTCACCCTAGTCTGTGGTTCAGAGCGCTCTGGAGCAGGTTTTCATCAAGGATCTTCCTTTTAAATTGCAACATTAATCTTTCCCTTGATCCTGATTAGTCTCAAAGTTCCTGCTGCCACAGCATGATCCTGCCACAACTATGCTTTGCTGTTGGGATGGTGTTGGCCAGGTGATGTGCAGTGCCTGGTTTCCTCCAGACATGACACTTGGCATTCACACAAAAGAGTTCAATCATGGTTTCATCCGACCAGACCAATTTAGTTTATGATGGTCAAAGGGTCCTTTACGTATCTTTTGGCAAACTCCATGTTGGTTGCTATATGTCGTTTACTGAGGAGTGGCTTCCATCTGGACACCGTACATTCACACTGTGTATAAAGATCTGATTGGTGGAGTTCTGCAGAGACGGTTGTCCTTCTATAAGGTTCTCCCATCTCCACAGAGGAACGCTGGAGCTTTTCAGAGTGACCATCAGGTTCTTAGTCACCTTTCTGACCAAGGTCCTTCTCCCCCGATTGTTCAGTTTGGCCGGGCAGCCAGCTTCAGGAAGAGTCCTGGTGTTTCCAGAACTTCTTCCATTAGTGAATGATGGAGACCACTGTGCCCGATGGGACCTTCAATTCTGCAGAACTCTTTTTGTACCCTTCCATAGATCTGTGCTTCAATACAATCCTGTCACAGAGGTCTACAGACAATCCCTTCAACTTATAACTCATAACTTGCTTTGTGCTGTGACATGCACTATCAACTAGTGCATGTACAAATCGAAAATACTTGAATGTTCGTTTAAATTAGGCTTGTTTAATCTGCGGAGTCTGTTAATCAGTTAGAATGTATATTTTCTTCTGGTTTTGATATGCATCATTATGATCCTAAGTTTTATTACTTTGATTGTTACGCTACCTTTCTCTATTTATTAATATATTCCTTCAGTGGTGAGCAACTGGCGTATTACGTAAATTACGGCCACCTAACCATTGATGTATTCTCTTGCACCAAATGCACAGCAACAATGCATTGTGGGTGATATACACCTGCGGAGTGACAATTGCTGTTCACTCGCTCCCCCAGCCCTCTGAGGGTCAATCTCACCTAGTTCACTTCAGATTTTCAGACAGTTTAAGATGGCGGCAGGGATTACCCCGAAGGTAAGTGCAAAGGGTAAGTCAAAGAGGGCATGTTGAACAACTATTGAAATGCAGTACCTGTTACACCACACATAGAGTTTTTCTTTACTATGCATGGGTGTGAAGGAGAGAGAAACAAAGCAGGAAAGAGAGGGGCTAAACTAAAGACCACTCCATTTAAATAAAAGCTCAACAGCACCATCTACCAGCGCCATTGCATTTTTATTTCATTCAATAACGATATGCATGTCCTTAATGTCTCATCCTACCTTTCTCATAATGGAGCTCATATTTGTTCCCAAAGACCGCATACATCTCAGTGAAGTTGAGGAGGGCACCAGAGACTAGGAAACGGTCGGAGAGGGGAAGGTTTTTGATGTAGCTTAAGTCCAGGGCAAAGGGGTTGGAGGGGGATGGAATGGTACAGAGGGACACCAACTCACTCACAACATCCCACACGTGTATTCCTGGAAGGAAGCAATACAATCAAAGAATGTTTGCAAATGTTTATTTTGATTGAACTAATGCGTTCTGGTAGACAGTTCCAATTATTAGAAGAAATAAAATATGTTTTCATCTATAGCAATTATTGAATTGTTTAAATAAGACAAACCAAAAGTGAAATTCAATAACCATGCAAACAGTCCACCCTCAATCCATAGATTCCAGGCATACCTTGTGTTTGCCAGTCGTTGATGGACTTGAGTTTCAAGGGTGTGTCCTTAACCATTGAATCAGTCCCTCCAATGTTGACCAGACGCTCGTGATTGGACCTGATCCATGCATAGGGACGGCCATATTTAGCATAGCCAGCCAACAGGAAAAGAGTGCAGTTCACCTCCTATGGTGGCAAATAGAGAACTATTAAATAGATATACCCACTGTTCGGCATGTGGTTGTCTGAAACAATAACACCAGCCTCCTAACATCCAAATAAAAAAAGTCAACATCTGGCGTGGTTTTACATCTCTGAACTTCAAGCCAGTTGAGGATAAGAAAGGTTTTGTGTTTCAGTTTCATAGGGCGATTAGGACAGTTTTTATGAACACACCTGACCAAGCAGTTGTAGGAGAGTGAGCAACTTACAGGCACTGCTATCTCTCTCTCACTGGGAGAAGCTGGGAGAAGATGCTCCTCAACTCTGTGCTCACTATTGAGAGAGAGGTCAGGTCAACTACTTGTGTGTTTGAGGACATTAACCCCCCCCCCCCAGAAATATGTTTTAAGT
>JAVQJS010002841.1:0-18225 GCA_036024795.1 Galaxias rostratus | reverse complement strand
TAGATTAGATTAGATTCAACTTTATTGTCATTGTGCAGAGTACATGTACTGAGACAACGAAATGCTGTTAGCATCTAACCAGAAGTGCAAAAGAAGCAGTAAAATGTATGTACATAAGTGATAAATATATATACAATAGATAAATATGAATATGATGCCATGAGGTATAAACAGTATGAGCAGTATAAACAGTATAGACAGTGGATTGATAATTGACACATTAACTCTAAATTTAAATGGTTAGTTTCTTACAAATAGGCTGAGGGTCCCAATAAACATAGTGAATTACCTTTCTTTTTGGAATAATCTGTTTCAGGAGGATTTATCAGTAGATGGCTGTGAGCTGTGGCAGTGGGCAAGCATTCGTTGCTACGAGCAGCCTGGCTGAACTGCGTTACGTTCTTCTCTGCCTGCTTCCTATCCAGCTCCAGACATCTAATCTTCTCTTGGAGAGTCTTCAAAGCAGCAATGACTGCTAATGGTGAACAGAGCAGGAACCACTCAACATTTATTTCCTTACAAGCAATTAGGGTGAACAAGAGTATTAATAAAAGTTTAATTCCAAAAAAGATGTGTTCAGAGACAGCAAAACTCCTTGATTAACTTGGAGTGCAATGTTTTTATTGAATGACCAGGACATGGACAAATAGTGAAAACTTTGGGGAACCATCTAATCTATCACAACATACCTCTACTGCCAGCCTCGTGCATGGTCCGAGACACGTGAGGAGAAACATTATGCTGATTCATGTTCACCATGAGAGGCTCTGCAGGAGACTCTTTTGCATGCGACAGAGGCCGTAATATATCAGGGGGCTGGTAATAACTCCCGATGTAACTGTTCTTAGAAGGCGAGTCTAAAATCTAGAAGAGGGGAAAAGAGTCGAGGATGTCACGGATTGTAGTTGTTTACCGTGATCTAACGTTAGATAGTTTATGACAAATGCCACTTCTATTGCATCCTGGCTGTGTGGCAACAAATTAGTCTGTTGTCAAAACAAGTAGTTTTTCCCTAGAAACACATCGTCTGAATTCTAAATCCATTGGGATGTTAATATAAAGGTACTACCAAGACGGACATTAAGCAGTTAAGAGCTGACCACTGATATGTTCTCAAACAGAAGTTTGGTATTTGTTCAAATAAGCCAGGGGCTAACAAGAATAAGTTGTCATGTTTTAGGTTTTCAAAGCATTAAATGTTTTTATGTTTTATATTTAGCCGTCGTTAGACCAAGATGCAATATCAAAGTCATCTATTTCTTGTAGGCTTTTCTGACGATTACTATCAATCCATTGCATTTGCTTAACGAATAACTCCGGCTTTCGTATGTGGGGAGGTTAGCTAACATTAAGCTAACATTATTGGCTAGCTGGACGGTGGGGTGTTAGCATTTACGTTGTTAGAAACTAGTATCGTGGTTCGATCTCCATCAATCAATTCTTACCTGATCTCGATAAGTCTCCATTGTAATAATTTATTTATGGTTAAATACACACCGTTTGGAAAAAGCTAGCTATATTATAGTAATCGAACAAACAAAGCATACATTGTGTGTTGTGTAAATTTCTAACTGATATGTCAAAACGTCGTTGCATTTTAAATTTCCCTCCTTCTCTTGTCTTTACCGCTCCACCGTGTACATGGTTCCGCCTGCGCACTGACTGGTTTTGGTTAAAGGGATAAATGTATAGACACAAGACACAAAAACCAAATAATATTCAAAACAAATTATTTTTGGTAAATAAGTTGTTCCTATGGTCCCTAACCACGCACACATGCACGCGCACAAACACTTGCTAATAGTATCTCAATTTAAGACTCGCATCTATCCATGTGAAAAGCACCATTAATCATTGGATATAAACATAAATCTTCCTTCTGAATGCAAAATATGATGGGAGTTGTTCTAAGGAAGTTAACTGTGAAAGCAAACATTTCGATATGTGAGAGACTGGAAAATCTGACTGACATCTTTCTCACTGTCCCGGTTACATAAAGGGCATAAGGTTTTGGAATATGATCGTTAATTAAAAATATGAGTAGTAATGAAGTGAAATTTCAAAAGAAAAAAAAACTAAAACAGAGGTATGAATCACATCTATCAGTCTTTGGGAGAAAATTCTGATAAACAAGAAAAAGGGGCGGCATCAACATGCCAGCAGTATGATTGGAGATGTAGTTTTAAGCAGCGTTTTACCTAGTGCGATGAATCTGGGCTTTTACCAGCATCAAATTCCCATGGATCAATTCCACGCTAAGGAACGCCTATATTGTTCCTATTGGTCAAAAATCTTGATAAATCCCGCCCAACCAGTCTAACCTATTAGGTAATAGGACATACCCCTCGCCAATCAAACGTTTAGCCAAGTCGCTGGTATTTATATTAAGCGCTGTAGCTGTCTAGTGCAGAGCCAAGGCGTCCGATGGTTGTGAGTACACTGAAGAATGTGAATGAGGTAAGTATTCAGCAATGACACTTTATGTTTGTTCAGTGTAGTTGAATTGCGTGCATTTGTTAAATGTAATGTTAATATTGTAGTTTTTCGCAACCTAGCCGTTTTCTTAGTATTCAGCAGTTTGAATGCCAAGAGACTGGGATAGAAACAATTGAATGAACCGTTTGGCACGAGTCAGACGACTTGGAACACGTCCTGCACGAGATTGACACAAGAAAACTTATGTTAGCAAATGCATATGGTTATATTTATTAGGATCCATGTTATAGTTAACTTTCAACAAAATGACATTAAAATAGCTAACAGATTAGAGCAACTAACAGATTGGTCAGACAACGCAGTTAACAGCATCATACATCTAACACCACTCATACTGTTGTCAATTATATTGCTTTCATTCATGACGTTTAGGCTATGGTGATAACCCATTCTTGGGAAGTTTTTGAGAAGTACAATACGAGCCAGGATGCAGGATTACCACTATTGTCACACGCATGGAAATGTAGGCTGAGGTACCCCCCTCTTCAAATCTTTGTTCTCACTGTTTGTAGCCTGCTGCAAAGAAACACTAGACTCACAGTAAAGATGGACGTGCAGGACCAGGAAGCAGCCGGGAGATGGGAAGCGCTAGGCAGCCGCGACGCCATCTCTAGAGACGCTGCTATGGAGCTCATACGCCATGAGGTGATGCGGAAGGTGGAGGACATAGGGCCGATACCCGCCTCTGCGCCCTCGCCCCCGGCCTCGACCGGACGTCTGACCAGCGACCTCAACGACGTACTGGCTCGCCTCCTCATGCTCTCTAAGCGGTGTCCCTTTGAGGATGTCAAGGAGCAGTGCGTGTGGCTTCTGCAAAGTGTCCAAGTAAGAAAACCCCCCTTATTTGGCCCTAAAGATCCCTGACAAAGCCCCCTGAAGAACCGCCTTAAAGATTTGAACAAAGCTCTAAGGCGAAGACCTAAAGCATAGAAAAGCTATGTTGATGGTTTGAAGGCCTTGTATGTCATGCAGTAGGCTCCTGTGGTTTGCTGCCGACTGCGTTGTGGAGTAGTTTTGTGTTCTATTCTGCCATCTGTCCTGCATACACTGCCTTGCGTTGGAATCAGTTTCTCTTGCAGGCTTAATATGCGTCATTTTTAGATAGGAAGGATTCCACTGACATCATTGGTTGCACTGTACTCGTCTTACTGTCTGCAGTAATGACGGCCATTGCCTCGTGGGTGAGTGTGTCTGGTATGTGTTTAAATAAGTATCATAGCTGACAAGTGTGACCAAATACCTGGAGGGAGACTTAAGTAGAACACTGATGTAATAGCAATGGGATTAGCTCACCTCTCACAAGCAAATTTGTGCAGCTAATCATGTCATAAAAAATGGCAACACTTTTGACATTTTGTCAACACCTACTGATTAGCGTATCTTAACAGCCAATGGGATTCATTAGGCTACGGCAATGTTATTCCAGTGTATTCCTTGGTGTGCATACAGCAATAAATGCAAAAAAAATTAAAATTCTCCAGCGCCACACCAAGTCGTACGTTTGGTTTTACCACCTCTTAATGAAACAACTTCGTAATAACAAACCAACATTATGCCTTGATGTTTCTTCCCTGGGAGGCCATACAAAAATCACAATAAGATCTTGTTTGTTGTAGCTTGGAATGACTGAGGGCAGGAGGAGCGAAAGCTGCTTTGAAAGGTTTAATAGTGCACCCTGCGCCGTCTGTTATTTCCAGATCATATTAAGCTGCATTTTCTGGGCCTTGCCAAAGGTTGCATTTATGAGCCAAGTGCAGCAGTCTGTTTTTTCTCCAGTCCCACGGATGTGTGCCCCCCCCCCCCCTGGTCACACACCTCTTTCCCCCACTGGGAATGTTGTGAGGGGGAGGTAGTGGATGGGGGGTCAGGGAGGGGTGATGCTGAAGGGGGTCGGGTTTGCCTCAGACGGACCGCTAAATCCAACGATCCGTTGATTAAAGAAGAAATCTTCAAAAGCACAGACAGTTCTGCCAACTTTATGGCGGGCCCCTGAGCAGTACTCAGGCTTTCTGCTTCATGCAAACAATGCTTTGGTATTATAAATATGGGATTGCATCCACAGCAAAGTCTAGACGTTCAGAACCATGGTGTACAGCATGGGCAATTAGAAACCTTTTTCTGTAAATAAGAGCAGCAATTTCATATTGGCTGCCGTCTTGAAAGTGAAATTTTGTCAGATCGCAATCAGTCCTAGATAGAAGACAACCTTTTGTTGTGTGTGTGTGGTTTGACCTGTTGTTTTTCTTATTTTAGTTTTTGCTGTCTCAGCTGGTGCCGTAGTGTATGGGGCTAAGGGGTTACGGCGGGGGGCACGGTCTGAAATAGGCTCTAGAGGGCTCTGCAACGGATTTGTAGGTGGGGAGGGGTCGAGTTCCCACAAGCTGCAGGCCTGCTTGTGGTGGGGGTCAGAGCTGCCTTCCATGCAGTTGTACGTGCGTGGTCAATATAAGCAGAATAGGTCAGAAGGTCACCCAAGGCTCGGTAAGGCAATAGGGCTCCACTGAATGCCATTGAGTGGGGGGCATGTCGGAGCACGACCTCTCATGGACATTCAAACGGACATACACACACACACTCTACTAAGAAACAATAGCAAGTGTTTGTTTTAGGTCTACTAAATTGGGTGGGCAGACTAAATGGACAGCTTTCTGTGATCGGTGTGTTCCCTTGCTAGCTGGATGAAAGGAGGCCAGTCTTGGCCAGTTGAACACAGGCAGAGAGTGGGCCTCTGTATTACGTAACTACGGCATTGTGTTATCCCCCTTAACCCGAACCTGAATAAGACAAGAAGCCTTCTCAGGCCAAAGCTTTTTTTCCCCTTGGGTAGAACATTCTGTTACTCGAAACAAAATGTCTGTCAACCTCTCTAGCCAGCTCGTTGGTCCGGTAAAGAAATAGACTCTGTTAAATTGACATGCTTCCAAAGTAGTTTTAAGCCAAAAGAGTACATAATAATGGAAAATGGAATAAGGTATTGAAATGCAGCTCTTTGCTACAAAGCTTCTTGTATTTTTACACTTTTTTTAGCCAAATATGTTTATCAAGCAGAGCTCAGCAGCCTTGGTAATAAACACTAAAGTGTGATTAATTAGCACTATCAGCCGTGCCCTGCTCAGGACGAGGCACGGAAATAGACCCGAGCGCCTCTCGCCTTTCACGTCAGACTATGGATTCCCTCGAGAGGAGACGGTGCCTTTTTCAAGAGGAGCCCGAAAGCCTTTGTTTGGATTGTTCTGGAAAGGAAGGCATGGATAATGACTGTTATGGGACAATACCATATGTCAGCACTGACTGCTGTACCAAAACAACCGGTCACATTTAGCCCTGGCGCGTGTTTTTAGTTTGGACTTGTACACAGAGACGCAGTTACAGGGGAATAGAATAGGCAGTGTTGTCGGAAAGACCTGAGGTAAAATACAGCGCTAGCCTGACGCAGCGGTCTCTTTCACCAGGAGGCGCAACGTGACTAATGCTGTCCTTCTCCCGAGTTTCCATGTTTACGGTGGGGAATTTCAGAGAATTCACCGCCGGTTTTTCGCCCGCCTCCATGCAGGCAGGACGCTGTCTCCTTTTGTGTGGTGTGACTGTGCGCCAGTGTTTGGTGTGCGCTCCCTGCCTCTTTGGTCGCCGTAGCAGTAAAGCCGTGGTCCCATCAGAGAGCCCCGTGTTTCCAGTCCGATCTGCTGCGGGATTATGGGAGATCACTGCTGGCGAGGGCTCCAACCAGGTCATACAAATTGCATGGTGGCTGTTGATGAGTGGTGGGGGTAGAGAAAGTGGCGAAGCAGCAGCAGCAGCAGTTAGTCAGTCAGCCAACCAGTGACCTATGGCACAGAAACCACACAGAGATATTCTTGAGTATTGATGGACACATGGATGTGATGTGGGTCACAAAGCCCTGGATTTAGAGAGCTGCAGGGATGAAGACGGGGATGGGGATGGTGATGCCGGGGAATAGGGATGAGGCCTGGGGACGATGTCCAATGTGGTCCAGTCTGATGATCCCAATACTGGCTAACGTTTCCACCTAGCACGAGATCTGATCCTCTGACTGAGTTATTAAGAATGCTGCTGAAGACATGCAGGGGGATTTCCTATAGGCACTCTGGACATAAGATGTCGTTTACATTTTGGCTACGTTATCGAAGCTTTTTGACAGACAGGGAGGTCTGCTTTCCAGTGCAGCGGAATCCGAGCATACAGACCAGTCACCAGCATGTTGCTTTGTATCGCAGCACACTGAATGCCATTAAGTTGAGATGCGTCTTCGCTTTGGTGCAACTATGTAATGCACCAAAATAACATCATCCCCAGCCCTGTGTATGACTCGTCAAAAAAGTGTGTGCATGTGCGCACTTATTGTAATAATAAAACTTTCACACCCATACACGTGTCAACATGGGCTGTGAAGCCTATCAACTAAGTGAATTAAATGTTTCGGGAGCCAGCGATAGTGAAAGGCTCTACCACTATCTACCAGTACTCTTACTTTATTAGGGTTCAGCACCTATCACGGGGATGACTGCAAATTCACCACGTTGAATAGGTCCAGTCCGAAAAAGAACTCTCCATCGACCACCCAAAAATGCATTGAAAAGCGTATTTTTTGGGGCGTATGGGAGGAGGTGCGCTTCTTCATGTGTGGATCTCAAAGGTCTGAATACATATATGTAGCTTTGTGTTTGTTTGCTTGCAGCCTTAAAGCAAGCCCATGCCACACACTTTAATCCCACCAGCACCCCACCAAGTCAACCCAGACAGTCAGACAGACAGACCCCCACCTCCACACGCCGGGGCTCAGCCTGGAGCTGGCTGGGCGGAGAGCTCCACTGCTGTCAGGGGGAGTGAGAGGAGAGGAGGAGGGCTGGAGGTGGGGGCCATGTGGGAAGTGTGGAACTAGGTCACTGTCAATCCCGTCGGAAGCTTGCCGAGACGGAGAAGGAGCGCCGGCTTTGCAAGCCCCGGCGCGAGACAGCACGCACTTCTAAATGAAAAAGATCCGCACGACAACGGCCGAACCGTTCCAGAGGAAGGAGAGATGGAGGGATGGGGGTTCTGGGCTGTCTTCAGTTGGGAGCAGTTGTCACCATGGTGCCAGCGGCGTGAGGGCCACGCGATGTGGCCGGTTGTCATAGTTGCCAGGGGAGGGAGAGAGAGGGGGGGGGGGGGGTTGGTTGGTCTCGGCGTATTTTTGGCAGAGGCATTCAGAACCCCAGAGTCAGAGTGAAAGGGAGAGAGGGGGGTGGGAGGGTGGTGGTGGTAAGGATTGAAAAGAATAAAGGTGAAAAGGAAAATCTAGTGGGGACCGATTTTGATGAGGGCAAATTGTGAAGGGTGAGAGGAAGGGAGACGGAGGGAGCGAGTCAATTTAATGAACACGGCCTCCCTCTGTATTCTGTCACATGCTGTGGAAAACTACCGGCACCCCGCAACTCCCAGTCCCACCAGTACCACTCCCTTCTCAGAGGGAGGGAGAGAAATTGGGGTGAGGGAGAGAGTGCAACTAAGACGGGGCTTAGCTGCAGGGGGTGGGGAACGGAGTAATAATATTTGAATAAAAGAAGCAAAACAGGAGAGCAGCGCTAACGTGGGTTTGAAATGGTAATATCTGTTTCTTCCTGTCTGCTTTGCATGCCTGCTTGCACACTCCCCATTCCTGTTCGTCAATAACCCCACCTTCTGTGCTGAGCGTCAGGCACACACTCGCTCAAACACATGTCCAGCTCGTTCCTTGTTGCCCCCTCACTCTTGAGGTCACAACTTGTACCTCAGTGGTGGAATGACCTACCCACAAACATTGGGACCGCATCATCTAAACCTACTTGTCTAAGACTCCGTTTCTGTTTTTAAATGAAACTCGTTGCGTCCGCCTTGCACTTATATTTGATCGACGAAGTAATTGCTTGTACTGTGAAATGGTTCATATTAGGTTTGCAATGATCCTGTTTTGTAGCCTGGTGTTTAATGTGGCACTTGCTTTGCTCTTATCAGATGATCAGGTCAGAGATGCACTTATTTTAGTGTCTTGACTTGTATTTTTACATTCTGTTGTTGAAAGCACTATTTTGTGGCTTGGAAAAAAACGTCTGTTAAATGATTCATGCGTGATGTTACGCACACACACACACACACACACACACACACACTCCAGCAGAATCCCTTGTAGTTTTCCTATCAGGTGGTTTTAGAGGGGTAGTGAAGAGTGGTCAGGTGGTGTTGCACTGTCGGGGCCAAAGACAAAGTCCTGGTAAATGAACCTAATCCTTTGTGTTTTCTGCTGCTTTGCACACGCCAAGCACTTGCCACACCCCTCTGCACTTTCCGAGTGTTTTCTTTTTTTCACCGAGATCCGATTGCACTCCATCTGGTCCCCATGGATTTGATTGAACACCGCATGAACAACGACGCAATGTGAAAGACGAACCGCTGCGAACGCATGGTGGCGCATCACTTCCTTTTGGCCTGTGTCCTCCATATGTTGTTCCTCTCAATTTAAAATTGTCAAACAATGAAAAAAGTGGGATTGCCTCACCGCAGCATGTAGGAGAAAAAGTGGTGTCCCTGTTGGCACACAAGAGGGCGCCATAGACCACGCTTGATGGCCAGTTTATAGGCTTCCTGAACTGCCGGCTTGTAATTTTCCATGCACTGAACTGAATCCAGGCAATGCTTTGTGGGTTTTTTCTTTTTTCTTCGTTGTCAGTGGGCATACGTGTGTGTGTGTGTGTGTGTGTGTGTGTGTGTGGGAGAGCGATGGCTGGGGTGCACACACAGGGCCACGTGTGGATCAAGTCACCCCACATGAATATTGCCCATGCATGGTAGGGCTGCAGGCCTCCTGCTAGATCCTATTAGGATACAATGGCTGTGGGCCCAGGCCCCCTGCCTGCCGGGGTGGCGGTAGGCCATGACCCCCTACCCATTGGAGATGGATCCACCTCAGTGGCTTTAGACCAGAGCAAGGTCTCGGGTAGTTCCCTATCAAGTCCCCCTGCACTTCACTAGGACTTTGCTGGTCCACCTAAGAATGAATTCCTGTGGGGTCAGCCGGGTTGAGGGTGTGCATGGGCAGCAGCCGGTCCTCACACTCCTCCACTGAAGTGCATTTCTCCCCCAGCAGGCTCTGTGTGTGCCTTGACATGTTGCTACCCACTCATAGGGCCATTGTGTCTTTACCCGACCACCGTGTTGTTTCAGCGGGTGCGCGAGCCATTGTTTCAGGGTGGGCGTGTGCGCTGGAGGTGACCGTGTGTCCTCCTCTGGGACGTTGGCCCTGCCTGAGGTAGATTTAGTGGCTGTTTGTGTTATTGGAATGGGAACCAGTTTGTCATGACAGTGACAGTTTAGTGCAATGTGCCCCCAGGTTTCCCACAGTGGCTGACCCCTGACCCTGAACCTGGCTGACACCTCTTGACCCCATGGTGTGTGTGTGTGTGTGGGGGGGGGGGTGGCGCGGGGGCGGAGACTTGCCTGGCTTCAATGTGTGTTCCAATTGCACGCCGGATGTTTTTTGCACCACCAACGCTTGTGTCCAGCCTGCCCGAAGCCCACAAACGGGTGCGCTTTGCGACTGCTTACTTCAGCAAAAGGATTGACCCTTGTGTCATCGGTCTGAAAGTGCACTCTGCCGACTGGGGTTATGTGGTGTCAAACTGAAGAAGACCCGTTTGGTTTGTGTTCTGCTTGTGTGAAGGGAAACGTCTCCATGTTGCCCAGGCAGAAGGTCTGCAGTGCTCCACTGCTGCTGTCCATCAGTAGGCCCCTGCAGGACCTGTGTGTGTGTGTGTGTGTGTGTGTGTGTGTGTGCGAGAAGGTTTGCAGCATGATGGTGCGCAGCACTTGAAGAAACGGATGCTTTTCAATAACAAGACAAACCTGTTCCTTTATCTCAGTGTACAATGAGCGTCCCAAAGCAGAAAAAAACAGCCGCCAACTAATCTATCTGTACAATCCAGGGTCTCCGCCATCCCTTCCCTTACCCATCCTCACACTCTGTCCTCCAGGCAGGACCAAACCACGGTACCTGCCAATCAAAATGAACATCCCACAAACACTGAGCCTGAAGCACATCCTCCTTCCGCCGCTCACCCCGGCCTTTGCCCACTCGACCTCTTCATTCTCTTCCCCATTTCATTGATGCCTGTCTGTTCACAGAGAATAGCTCATGGTTATGGTGTAGGTGCAGCTCGCCCGCTCCCGTTCACTCCTGACGGTGGTGAGACCTGATTAAACTGCTCTCTTTCCTCTCGGCTCAGCCGCTTGCACAACCCAAATTGAAAACCCGCTGTAGTGGAATCCTTTTCAATTAGGGACAAATAATTGTCCGTCGTTCTTCAGGGGGAAAGTGGGAGAGTTTAGCGCCGAGGTAATTGCCTGGGAACCAGGGACTGTACATTATTCTCCTCTCTTTTCTGTTGCGTAACCTTTTCGCTTCTGCTCTTCCCCCGAGTTGGCAGGCAGTTTGTCAGCCTGTTCCAAATGAGCTCGCACAGCAGTGAGTGTGAGACATTCACTGTGAGTAGGGGGGGGGGTAATCTAGAGTCCAGGTGCGGGTGCTGTGAGGACAAAGAAACTCACTGACTGCCTCTGTATTCTGTTGCTTTCTTTATCTTTGCCTTTATCATGTTTTTTTTATTTAATTTTATCTGTCTCTATGCCTTTCTTCTGGTTTCTCTTGTCTGGCTATGTTTCTTCTGTGTCTTTCTGTCTTTCTATTTCAGGGTAGCTGACTACGCCTTAGGGTTTGAATAAAAACGGATTCATGTTATGTCTCACAAAGCTCTGTGTTATATTTAAATTTGAACACAGCTACATAAATTAGGGTTTGAGTTTGTGCTCTTCTGCCCTGCATAGGGTACCTCTGTTCTGTATATTTAATCAAATGTTTTGTCATGCTGTTTGAATGTTCGGAAAGCATCATTTTCATTACGACCACAAGGAACACAGGCACACACACTTGGCCACAGTATGCATTGTGGGTGAGGTTGACCTCAAAACAAGTTGCTTACTTTTCACTTTTAGAGTGATGTTCTGCCATCTACATACACGAAAACTCTCTAATTTACATGGTGATATTATGGAGGGTAAATTATAGTTCCTGTGTTCAGACTAACATCTCTGTAATGTGGGGCTGTGAGCTAATTGAGTGGCTGAACAATCTGCTATGTACCATCACCATCTGGGCTGTAATTACCCCCTTTAGGGTCTCACTGTAAACATGGCTAAGAGGATGTCCTCAGTTCCAGCCACTGCTACGTTTCCAGGAATCATCACAGAGATTATTATGAAATGAAAGTATTTTTTCAAACAGTCAGTCCGAAAAGAATGTTGGTGTCCATGCATAAGCATTTCCTCTAGCTCACGCTTCGTCAGAGAAAGAAATACTGTGAAAATGAGCCATGTGTAACGCATTGGACTGTATGGGTGTTAGTTTTTTTCTCCTGTCGTTGTATTCATGTATGAGCAATGTGTGTGTGTGTGTGTGTGTGTGTGTGTGTGTGTGTGTGTGTGTGTGTGTGTGTGTGTATGTGTGTGTGTCCGTCAGCCTAATTGAGATAGACTTAGTAAGCAAACACCTATTGTGAACACATTTTGGTTGATTTAGTTCTCTCCCAGAGTGCCGACACAAAAGTGCTGTACAAATAAGCTCAGCTCTGCCAATGCCTCAAGTGCTCCGCCACAGCTCTAAAGGGCCTCCAGTTGGAATGGAGTAGGAATGTCATGAGAGACGATGCTTGGGTACCAAAACGATGGCAAATTTCAGAAACACTCATTTTCCCACAGTGCCGCATCTACCGGAGCTGACTTCAAGCTTGTGGTGTGCCATAAATTAAGAAAGGAAAATGTGACTGTGGACCAACTCTCTCGACTACCGCATGCCGATGCGTCTGGAGAGGAGGGTGTGCTACAGGGAAGAGAACCACACTCGCACAAACATTTCATGCCTGTTAGTTTTACTCGTAATTTTAATGCACAAGAACACACCTGCACACACAGCGATACATTGTGTGCAACCATGCACTCTCTTCTCAGTCTACCTTTAAGTTGCTAAATCTGACCTCTGCTCTCCGCGCCCCGAGGCTGGAGCCGTGAGAAGTGACAGAGGACAGACGACACGCCTCGCTTCTCTTAGGACATAAAGTTCCACCTTGAGGAACCAGAGGAAGCCGTCCCTGACAGCATCTCATTAGAAGAGGGGGTGAAAAATTGTTCTACTTCTCTCTAAGCCCTGGAGTCTAACAACCCTCGGTCGCCAGGCACACGCACACACCTGTAAGCACTCATTTTCTCCTCTCGACATCTTGCTCTCTTTTTTTCATCATAAACACATACACAAAAACATAAATAAGCGAATCAACTAGGCTTTAGATAACCAAATTGGCTTGATTCAAAATAAGCAGTGCTTGTGTGTGTGTGTGTGTGTGTGTGTGTGTGTGTGTGTGTGTGTGTGTGTGTGTGTGTGTGTTAACTCAGCCTTTTCTCAGCCAGCCCCCAGTTGAGTGCACCATAAAGAATGCAGACCTCTCTATAAACACGGGCCATTTCTCTGAATAAAATAACACTGGCCTGCCAGACAGAGACAATACAGTGTCCACAGTTTACCGTCACACAACTCAAACAGTCAACAAGTGTTCACAGAGAGACAGACAACTTCCCTCTCAGCTTTCATCCTCCACTGCTCTAAGCACTCACCTGTGTATGCCTTGTGTCCTTCTCCTTTATAATTTTTCTTTCTCTTACTCCCTCTACCTGGCGCTCTCTCTCTTGCTCTCCCCCTAGGCCTTTCCTAAACCTTGGCCTCTTTTTGCTTGTTCTCTTCCATCCCCTGTGCAGCTTTGTTTACCTAACTACTCTTTTAAGAGTGTCCAAAAAGCAGGACTTCAGAGATGAGGCCTTGATGTGAAAGATAAATGAACAATCGTGTCAAAAAGATAACTTAAACGTACAAAAAAAGGTTGTTAGTGAAACTTCATGAAAGGCACGGCAAACACAGATAGTCTGGGAAACACACTGAAGCGGTAACACAAACACAGAGGTACAAAGAGCACAGGAGACGGAGCAGAGCCTTGGCCTCTCACGGACCAGAGCGTTTAGAAAAGACATCCTCCCACTGGCTGTGAAGTTGTACCTCTGTTTGCAGTCTAACCAGGCGGAGCCCCGCATGAGGGAATGCCCCCAGCATCCGATTCACATCTCCACTGAACTGCTGCCCTTTGAAAGGCAACCCCAACGGTCAATGCTGGAGTATATTCCTCTCACTTTATCCCTCCCGGTTGGCGGTGGTGTTGCTTTGCGTTCGAATGATATCCTAAATGTTCCCTGTTTCTCACCTGTTGTGCACAGCCAGGTTCGGACTGGGCTTAAGAATATGACTTTGTTCTATATGGAAGTAGAAGAGACATACATTCTAAATGGAACAGAGTGGCGCTTAATGGTCGGAGTGTGGTGTTTGTTGTCATGGCGTGGTCTGTTGTCGGCACGACTTTTTGTTGTTGCTGTTATTGGCAGCATCCGCGCTCGTGCCTTGGGACTTAGTCCAGGAGTAGACGGAAATGAGAAGGCAGTGAAGGGGAAAATGAACATCCATTATAATCCGTCGTCCAGAGGGGCTTTACTTTGTCTGGAAAGTCTCCCCTATTAAACCGGGGAGAAAAGGAGCCGTAATGGAGGACTGGACGTTTTCTCTTTCCATCAGTCGCAGGGACACACAGTAGCACGTATCCCTAGTTGTATAGGCCGAAGGGTGAGCCATTCCAGACCATACTTTACTTCCATGACAAACACCGGACATATATTTTTTCACAAGATGACTATTTGGTCATTTTAGACCGATCAATCCTTAGGTGTTTTCAAAACTACTGCTACAAAGAAGGGAACACCCTGACAAAGAGTCTAGGCCAACGGAGCGTGAATGCTGGTGCTGGCTCTGTTTTCGTGATATGGCACCTATTTATATCAACCCTGTGGGAGAGGGAGTCGATCGATAGTCCTGCACGGCTCTCTCACAAAAACAACAATGCGAAGTACCTTCGGTATTTCTTTTCTCCTCGTTGCACATTTTTTTACTCGGAACATGAATGAAAAGATTAAGAACCCCCGGGTGCTGATGTCAGGAATGCCAATGTTGTTGTTTTTTTGGTGTGTTTATCAGATTGTTCAGTCTTATGGGGTTATTAGTATGTTTTCTAATACTTTGATGGTTGCCAAATTAACTGTTTTAAAGCGCAGATGGGAAGTCAACATGTAGAACGACATGGAAACGCAGCACTGGGCCTCTTACCACCTCGCGTGTATCAGCGCCACGCAGCAGGTGCCAATCACCGTGAGACCCTCCTCCTCCACCTCACTCCGTCTCCTTTGTCCCCCGACGGCGATGGCAGTCTGTCTGGAGAGTGGAGAAGAGACATGGGTCTGCGCTGCATGCGGCTCTGCACAGGAGGAAGGGTCAGAGTGGCCCCATGGACGGGAGGCTCTCTGTCATCTCCTCTCCCCCTGAGGCGCGCAGGAGATGGTGTGGACCACCCAGGGGACAAAACCATTCAAACCTTCTTCACCCTCGTCTCTCCCCTATCAAGGAGCATTTTGTCAGAGAGGGGCTCGGGAACTGCCAATCGGCGGTGCAGAAAGCAGACTTAATATAAGCGCATGCCTCCACGCACTCTCTCTGCCCTTCCTTGCTCTCACAGACACCTGTATCACCCCTCAGGATACTGCTACCCCAGCTGCCCTCTCTGCAGCTTACTCCTTCTCCCACTCTCCCTGAACTTTGGGGCGTGGTGGAGGGACCGGCCTCCTCATCTCTCTATCGCTCTTTCCCCTGTCACAATTCTCTGCCACCAAGTTTGAATTCCATGCCGTCACAGTCATGTCCTTTTCACATTTATATTGTTGTTCTCTATCGCCCATTGAGTTCATTGTGCATCGTTCTGGAAGATCTCGACGACTCTTTCTTGTCCACTTCCCTGTAGACGGACAGTTGCTGATTCTCCTTGGCAACTTCAACATCTCAAAAGACAAATTTGCATCCTCTGGCTTTCTTTCGCTTCCAACTTTCATTTCCTAAATACTCTCTCCATCTCCTCTAACTCACAAAGCTGGCAATATGCTTGATCTCTTACTAACCAGGTCTTGTCCCCCCATCGATCTCATGGTTACTCCTTTGCATGTCTCGGACCACTAATATGTCTCTTATTCTCTTCTCTCGTTTGCTGAACCTAACACCGCAACCCTCACTCACACAGTCACATCTCACAAGAACATCTGCTCTGTGACTCCTTTTGATCTCTCATCTTCCGTCCTGGTGTCCACCCTGACAACTTCCCTGGACTCCTTTGGCCCTCTCACCACCAGGCTGCCTTTTCCGTGGCTGTCTGAAGCAGTGTGTACTGCTAGGAGTTCACTATGAGCTCCGGAAAGGCTATGAAATTGATTCTCCAACCATCAGCCCTTGTGTATCTTTCTGTCCATGATCACTACATTTTCTGTATCACCTGCTAAAATCTTTCCAGCAATCCAAATTCTCTGAGTTTCTCTACAACCCTAGAGGACTGCTTGCCACCTTCTCCTCACTTCTCAAGCCTCTTACCCCTGCCCCAGCTTCCTCACACCTGCTAGAAGACTTGCAAGTAGACTTGCTAGATGTTTTTTCTAGTCAATGATATGCATTCTTCCTTCTCCCATCTTGACTGCCCACTCCAAACCTGCAACTTGCCTTTCTTCCTTCATGCACCACTCCCCTGACGAGCGAGGGCCACTCAACAGAGACTGCCCTTCTTGCAGTTTTGAGGGCCCTCCACACAGACGCAAGCAGACTTCCTGTTCTCTGTTCTCAATTTCCTGGACCTCTCGGCTGTTTTTGACACTGTGAACCACCAGACTCTTCCTCCTTGCCTTTGAAGACCTGGACATCTCTGGGGCTGCACTCTCCTTACTTGCATCCTACCTGACAGGCCGATAGTACTAGGTAGCCTGGAGCGGGTTGGTCTCAAAATCGTGCAGCATCTCACCCAGGGGCCCACAGCTCAGCTTCCCTTCTCTCCTAACACAATGAAATTGGGCTCTCTGACACACAGGCGATGCAAAGTTCATCGGCATCACCCTCAATGCCACTGTTTTCTCCTCTTCTGCACAGCAAATGACCTGTCCTTCTCAGCTAACATTGTGGCAATAACGCGTTCCAACAGATTCTCTCTCCACAACATCAGAAGGATATTTCTTAGACCTTATTGGACCTTCTTTATAAGAGAGGCTGCTAAGGTCATAGCCCTGGCCCTCGCTATATCTCGCCCAGACTACTGCAACTCCTTCTTGGATTGGCTGACTGCGAGCGCCATCAAACCCCTTCAGCTCATTCAGAATGCAGCCGCTTGTCTGGTCTTCAAGATGCCAAAGTTCACTCGTACTGCTTCTCTACTTCACACACTGCACTGGCTGCCGCTGGCAGCATGCATCAAATTCAACTCACTTGTCCTAGCCCTCCTACCTACAGTTGATGCTCAGACCCTACCCCCATCCCAACCACTGCACTAGGCCACTGGATGTCACCTTGTTGCCCCTTTACTCCAAGGAAGAAACAGCCTGTCGCATGGGTCATAACTTTTCTCTGTCCTTGTCCCTCAGAGGTGGAATTGCCTCCCCACGAACATTAGGACTGCAACATCTTTGTTCACATCCAGCCATTCGGGGTGGATGACTGGTAATGTGGTGCAAGTGAAGTGTTTATGTGAAAAAGGAAAACGGGAGCCCAAACTCCAGTTAATCCATCTAAGACAATATATTGTACTCTGTATTTGTCCAAACTGTTCAGGTAAACAACATCATGACCTTTATTGTTTATTCCCCAGTGAGTCATTTCAAACTGGAGTGGTGCACTATCGTTTACATGAGTGCTCTGAAGCTGTCTTTAAAATCAACTGAAAAACTGATGAAAGAAAGATGCATGAAATAATGTTACACAGACCCAAAAAAAAGTTTATTTGTCTCTTTTATACATTCATATGTAGTGTCTTTTTTATGGACATTTAAGTGACACACAACTGTAAAGAAAGTTATGTACAAGTCTTTTAAAAGGTTGATTCAATTCAATCAAGTCATTTGCAGCTACACAGCAGGTCACAGTGTAGACCAGCACATGGAGTGAGACTAGGAGTGAGACTCACACTGCTGTTTTGCGGTTCGCATGTGAGGCACAACTCGACAAGCATCATGCGCAATTGCAGAAAGCAGAACTGTAAAGCATAGTTGACACTCGTGGAGGTCTGCCTTGTGAATATCTAATGATTTATTGATTAGATATCACACATGGAATTATAGGGCTCTGTATTCTGGTTCTTTATTTTTGTCTTGGACATTTTGTTGAAGTAAAATATCTTTTTCCTTCTGGCTAATAACTTTGCCTCATTTCCCCTTCAGAATGAATACTGAATGTCAGTGTGTGTTGGTGTGTGTACTGGAGGCGTTATATAAATGATCGCCTACTGACGTCCAGCAGGATTCAGTATATTGAGAGTGGCAGTATTGAAATGTCCGAAACTCTGCCTGTGTACCATTGCCATGGAAAAAGATTAGTGCACAAAGCAAATACACCCACCAACTCTCTCTCTCTCTCTCTCTCTCTCTCTCTCTCACACACACACACACACACACACACACACACACACACACACACACACACACACACACACACACACACACACACACACACGTACACACACTGTGCTTCTGTGGGGC
>JAVQJS010002832.1:0-17770 GCA_036024795.1 Galaxias rostratus | reverse complement strand
TGTGTGTGTGTGTGTGTGTGTGTGTGTGTGTGTGTGTGTGTGTGTGTGTGTGTGTGTGTGTGTGTGTGTGTGTGTGTGTGTGTGTGTGTGTGAGGGAGGAGGAGGGGGGTTAGTGTAGTGAGACACTAAGGGACGACTGGAGTATTGCATTGCAGAAGGCGAGGTATTGGAATGTGGTAAGATACATGAATAATACTACTGGTCTTTGAAAAGCAAAATAATTCTAACTGCATTGCCATTCAATCAGACATCTTGAAAGATTTTAGTGAAAGACGAATAATCAAAATTGTAATTTAAAAACCTATTTTAAAGCCTATTAAAAACAACCTTCTCAACTTAATATCCCCACAACAATATAATATGTTTTCTAGTATTGCAGGTTAGTTATATGAAGTTAAGAATGAAAGAATAAAGCATTGTATTTAATTCACAGTCAATTACAAACTCACCATGTGCAAAGCTTCTTTGGGTTTCCATCTGTTGGCCAATCACTGCATCATGGGGCAAGCCACGAGGGTTCCTGAACCAATCAAGAGCTGTATATATTCCTGAACTTTTGCTTCTGGAAGCTAACATTAGGGGGTGTGGTCTCCGTCCACTGCAGGCACGTTAACTCTTTGATGGGAGATTGAACAGTACCACATGGTTACTATCAAAACTAAACGATTAATTAATGATTGTGCTGTATAATGAAACATTTATTAATGTAGGTAAAACATTTAATTGGAGAATTTGCATTACAATTATATATTTTCTTTACAATTAAAATCCGTTTTAAGCATTATATGCTACCAGGATGGGCCACAAGCGGGCCTAGGTTACAGGGTTGGCTGACACACCTCATCACATACAGAGAGCATCTGGCAGTCACCTAGTGTAACTCATAGATGCTGCATGCTGAAAATGTGTATGTCCACCTGTAGAAGCTGGAGAACAAAATCACCTCTTAATTCCACCTTACCATGCATGAATATTGAATTTCAGAAAATCTTTGGTATTTTTCTTCTTAGTTTATGTAATGGATTTTTTGGGTTGCTTTACTCCAGATTTTACCTTACATCTGATTCAACTGATTGATTCTGCCAAAACAGTATACAAGCTATAAACTATGCCTCGCAATGTTTAGCAAGAATGTTTCCTGGTGTCTCACCATTTATAATTGACAGCTGTTGGCTGGAAGCAAAAAACAACATGGAATATGACTAGAACGTTACATTACATTACATTAGCTAGACGCTTTTAGCCAGACGCTTTTATCCAAAGCGGCTTACAGAAATTGTGCCTACAAAAAGATAAAAATATAAACTACAAGTCAAGTAGAGAACATAGGAGTACATCCCTGACTTAATAATCCAGATAAGAGTTAAGCAAGTGCAATATTAGACATCAGGATAATTAACAAACCATCACAAACCAATTACAACAATTAAAAAAGAATACAAATAATTCTGAGTGCAACCAATTACATGGTATATCAAGTAGAAGGCATTGGTAGACTCAATGTCACATTCAAGAGCCAAAGTACAAGTAGCCGAAGTACAGTTCATAGAAGACAGGGTTACTTAGTACCCCTCCTTTTAGGCTGTTAGTTAAACGTGGTTGGAATTCGCAACCAAATGTGGGCCCTTGTGCGTCATGAGGTCATTTGAAGGAATTTTAAAGCTTCAAACTCCAGTGAAATGGGATTGTGCTAAGGTAAGGTTTACTACACTTACTGAGGTACATACTGGAGAGACATAGGTCTCGAAGAAATTTTAAACTGTCACAAAATAAAACTTTGAGCCGTCTTTGGAGGAAACTAATTATCGAGGTAAAGATTTAATTATATAGCTGTGTTGTTATATTAATAAAAGCAAAAATGTAAATACAATATGGATGCAAACAAGTTTTAATTACTTCACTTCAAACAAGAAGTCGATGTTACGCCTTTAAGAGTTAAGAAACTTGAAACCTTGTTTGCGCAACAATCAGTGCAGCTCACAGCCGCCAAAGTGTCTAGACTAGCACATGATGGTAGTCAGCCAATGGCTCCATCGCTCTCCTCGGGGGCCCCGTGTGTGTGCTGTGTGTGTGTGTGTGTGTGTGTGTGTGTCTGTGTGTGTGTGAGTGTTTGTGTGTGGCTGTGTGTGTGTGTGTGTGTGTGTGTGTGTGTGTGTGTGTGTGTGTGTACGTACGTACGTGCGTGTGAGTGCGCGCGCGTGTTTGTGTATGAGTGAGAGGGGGAGAGAGAAAAAAAGAAAAAAGGAAGAGAAACAGCGAAAGAAAGAGATCTAGGCTGCAGTTTGACTAGATCTGTGTACGGAACGAGGAGCGCCATTCACTCAAGGATTGATCCGTTTCTAGCTTCAGCCCACATGGATATTTTTGGATTCTAAACGGACTGCACATAGAAATTTTAAAGACGACAGGGATACAGTTTTATATTATTTTTCTTGGGATTATTTGCTTCAAAGTGCTTCATCTATGCGGTCCATACTTGTGTCAAATTAAATGTAAGAGTGCCCTAAAGTCCGAAACTCTAGGATATGGGTGCGCAAGGATTTAAATACCTATTTTACTTGTTGGCTTTTGTATAGTCTACTTGGACCCGTTTGCATCAAGTTAATAATGCTATTTTACGTATTACACTGCATTCGTATTCTTTTTGGGACTGTGGTAGCCCTTTAATAGTAAATCCAAAAACTAACAGAAGAGAACTTATGAAAGTAGATTAATTTCGCACACTTTTGACGACATTCGTTCATGAATGCATTTTGATTTCCATGCTGCAGTGCATTTATTTGCGTTTTGTTGTTTTAGATGCAACAAAAGAGCTTAGAATCTAATGTTGCGGTTTTGTTTCCCATGTTCATTGGTCGGCTGTGCATGTACTGCACGGCATTCAACAGACATTAATGTTGTGCGACAACCATAGAAGTATCTGTAATACTCCGAGATCCGACCAGGAATAAAACCCATATAGATTTTCAAATTGTCGTATGTTCAGGACGAAACGCTCAGGTCTTGTGCGGCGACTCTGGAGAAGCCGTTTGATTCCAGATAAAGAAGGGGAAGATGGAAATGGCAAATCTAGCGAAGCGTGCAAGGACGATCTGTTCGGCTATAACCCAGAGAAAATTCCCAAAACGGAGCTCAGACCGATGACCCCTAGCGGGTCGCATCTAGGGGACTTCGGGGGTGTGTGTACACGGGACCCCGCTGAGATCAGCGGCTCCAGGGTCACTTTGGAACAACATGGAGGTGCGATGTGCGTCCCGGAGCAGGGAAGCACCCGCTCCGTGAAGGACAGTGAATCCAGGACAGTGACGTGCTGTTTATTTAAAGATCGGGACCACTCGGAACCTAAAGGTCCAGAGTCGGATCAGGGTAGAGCACAAGGGTCATGTCACTTTGTGCTGAGAAACCATAGCCAACAGGAAACCGGTTCCTCTGATGCACAGGAATCAATGCCACGCACGTTATTAGAGCAAGAACTTAAAGCAGCCACATATTCTTTGTTGAAAAGGCTTAAAGAAAAAACGCTGGATACATTATTAGAGGCCGTGGAGTCCAGAGGAGGGATGCCGAGTGACTGCGTAATGGTGTCCCGGGCAGAGCTGAGATTGGGTGGCCATATGGCGTCTCCTCAGCTGCTCATGTGTAAACTTTATCGTTGGTCCGAACTCCAGCACTTGGCCCAACTCAAAGCGCTCTGTGAGTGTAAGAGCTTCGGGGCACTGGACGGTCCCGCGATTTGCTGCAATCCCTATCACTACAGTCGACTCTGTGGGCCAGGTAAGCACGCTTAAAGTAAGAAAGCCTTTTTGCGCCAAACCCCAACCTCTGGGGTTTGGGCCAATAACCTCAGCCTGAAGGACATTTTGCACATCACACTGTGTTGGCCCAGTCTTAACGCAATCATCAAACACCTCTTTTTAACTTTGTATAGCCAAATATTGCTTTTCCAGTTGCGTTTCAAAACGGAGATAGGTAACACATTCACTTTTAAACAAATGTGTTGTTTGCATAAACATCTTTACTGTTACCCTTCTGTTAAATATTTAAGGACAATCTTACAAATTGACTTGGTGTAGTAAGTTTAATACATAATAATTCTAAACAAAATACACCAACTGGCATTTTTGACAATATATAATTTTTTACTCCTCTTATTTTTTGCTGTGTGCTATCCATTGAAGTTTGACTGGTTACAGCTACTTGTGTGGGTTTAGTATAAGTGGGGGAATTTTTTAAGACTATGTTGCTTCCTGAGTTTTGGCAGTGTTCTGGCCATGGCAGGCCCACCATAATTCTATCTCAGTTTAGGATGTGGTACAGCAATTGCCTATCAACTCAAGTCTGGATGCTTAACCAAGAAAACCTAACTTGTTACAGAGCTGCAAAGGCACATCTCCCCCACTAGCATGTGCCAAGAGGTTTGATCCTCAGTGGAAGAAGAGCCTGGATCCCCACTTCACTGACAAGGACTTACTGTTCACCCTTAATGAATGTTTATACACTTTACCAGTATTGCCATCAAATACATTTAGTCAATGAAAGATGTTTGTGTAAAAATGTTATTTGGCTTCTTTTTAGCAAATGGCTTTCTGTCCTGGGATTTTGACATCAAGGCTGAGGTTTGGTTAGCATAGTGGAAGAACTTGTATTTATTTATGAACACTAATATCTGTAATGTGCTATCTAGGCAATCTCCCTATTGACCTATATTGAATAACCAGCGTTTGGCAGAGGCAGCCCTCTGATTTGGCAGATCGTGAGCCTTCAACCCCAATGACCCAAGGGCCACCTGTGGTATTGTGCGTAAAGATGCAAGCCACAGTAATTCTGTCTCATCACTGGCACAAGGCTTTGATTTTCCATAACATCCATGTTTACTGGGGTCATCGTGCTGAGACATGCACTTCATTAAGTCCCGCATTATCTGAGTTGATCATACAGAAGTGTAGTGAATGTAGGTTTCTTTGGACTTCTGATTAACTTGCTTTGATTATCCAACTTCATGTTTGTTAGTTTATAGACTGTTACTCTTTAGCCGTTTTGGAGGTTTATAAATGGAGGTTCTGGCAGGGAAATGCAAGGGAAATTGTCCCAGCCTTGTGATGTATTAGTACTTTGTACTTTGTGCATGGTGCTTTTACCTTCATCTAGCGACATGTATTCTAGAAGTTGGGAGAGGGCAGCACAACCCTGATTGGGACTCCAGCTCGTAGTAGACATAGCTCACAGGCACTCATGCGTGGCACCATAGAACTGGTATTTCTTTCATGCTATTGAAGAAGGTCCTACAAATTCAGACACCTAATCACTAATCATTTAAAATAGGAAATGAAGACAAGACATTTAATGTCCACTTAGAATCACATACTTAAAATTGCATGTTGCTATTGATTAAAACGAATCCATAAAATCTGAAAAGAAAGTATTTTGATAAGTAACATGGGCCCCATGGCAATGTAATCTTTCTTTTATTTGATTTAAAATGGCTGTCACAAACGATTATTGTTGGTCAATGTTGTATTTTCACAGTTGGTGGGCTTACAATGTTGGGCAAAAGAGCTTGGACTCAAAGAACAAAAAGCCTTTTCCTTCTATTTGGCTAGGCATTATGCCTTTGAAATGAGATCAGTTTCAAGTTGCGCTTTAAAAGCCCCTTTGTCCTAAGGAGGTCCCCTCATGCTATTTAGGTGAAGGAGTGGTGATAATATACAGTTTGCATACTGCTGGCGCCAGACTGACTAGCTGTGTATCTGAGTGACTGAGTTTGGATCCTGGCAATTACGGCCACCACTCTTAAAGGACCCGCTGTTATTATGCTCTTCTCCTTCCTCTTTTCTCCACATGCAGTCCAAAGTTTGTTTGTCCTTCTTTGTTTCCTAAATTTGTTGAATCTTACGATGTTGAATGGTTTATTTCAGTGATTCAGTGTATTTCTTTACAAATACAGTTGCACACCAAATGCTTTACTTTTGTTTGCTTTTATTTGACAGTGACTATTTAGTTGAGTACATACCGTAGATATATTTGACCAAATTTTAATTGGTCTGGCAATTTAATGATTTTACACAGAGGTACACAAATTAGTCTTTGTTTTCTGTGAAAGCAGTTTTATTAACCAAAGGTAATTTTTTAAATGCTTTCCATTTCAACTGTTGTAATTCAGTAATAGGTGGTGCCATTTTTAATTGTCTGTAGTGTTCTTTCTGAATATGCTTTTACACTGGACAAGCTTTTATACTCTATTTCAAGTGGGGCAGTTGTAAATGTTCCGCTGTCAACAGAAGGAATGATAAGTTCTGTAATAGAATTGATATGACAAACAATTTTCATTGTAAGAGTTGTTTCTTACTGTGGCATCCATGTTTTGTGTTATAGAGTCACCCCCACCCCCATATTCGAGGCTTTCCCCTAACGAAGAACACAAGCCACTGGGTAAGTGAAAAATGTATAGGTGCATGCCCCTGCTATGAATACTGTCAATAAACAGAATTGTTGTTGTACCAGACAAATCTACTTTATCACATTTTCTGTGGTCCCATTCAGTCTATTTGAACCTGGACTGTCTGATAAAGCTCACACAGTTAAGCCATTCTGTATTCCAGTCGCTGTTTAGCCAGGGAGGACGTGGGGCTCGAGGAGGAGGGTTGGATAAGCAGGAATAAAACAATGTGAAGAATTGAATGGTGGTATTTAGGAACAGTGACTTGGAGTATGAACAGGAGTTTTGAGGCTGAGGCAAGCGAGTGGTACAGTGTCAGAGAAGGCCTGCAGGACAGAGGGTGGCATGTCATATAGATAAATTGTATCAATCTGTTAGACGAAACCCTTGAAACACGTACTATCCCTACTCACTACAAAGCAACCTGTCTTCCTTGGTGTATCTGTACATTGCTCATATCTTGTTGCCTGTATATACTATACCAACACTGAGTTTGGAGTCCAAGGTAAGTACCTTGGTACCGACCATTCTACAAGGAGGGTGCTTTCCTAGAGGCAAAATTGTTTGCAGGGTTTCCTTGGGATTTGCATTTTACTTCTTCCACGTTGAAGTAAGCCACGAGAAAGGTTGAGAAGATACTGATGGTGTGTCTGATGTGTTGCTCCCTGCAGATCTGTCTGACTCCACGTTATCCTACACTGAAACGGAAGTGGCCAGCTCATCCAACGCCGCTCTGGGGGACTTTTCAGGTGAGTTTTTCGACCAATCTGGACCTCTAAAGGGAATTCTTAGCGAGGACATTGTTTGTGCTTTGAGACCGTCATGAAACACTTCTTGCTGTTGGGGTGGACGTAAAATAGAAATGTCCTAATGGTATTGCTCTTTGTAAGCCTGCTTTCTGTTTTGAGTGATGAAATCAAAAGCACGCCTCGCATGAAAAAGTGTATGTGTCTGTTTGTGTGTGTGTGCGTCGCTGCGCTGGCATATTTGGGTTTTCCGCCGGTACGACTTTAATCCTGAATAATAGCTACAATGAATCATGGTCTTATCAGCTTTCTCCCCTGGCTCACCCAGACGGCACATATCACACGCATGTTTAGATTGAGGGGGCTAATAAGTAACAGATCTGGCTCCACTCACTATGGCAACAGTCTGATGGGCCAAGCAATGGTTAAACGAAGGCTGACGCTGAGGACAAGGGTGTCCTTTCCTCCTGCCCCCGGGTCATTGAATGGGTCTGGGCTGAATGCACAAACTCTGCAGTTCATTTGGTTCTGATGTTGTACTTTAGCCCTCCTCATGAAAGGCTATTAGGAGCGGTGCAAGGAGCGCCTGAGATAAAGGTCTCATTGTGAGGGCCACAGAGGTTCAGCAGGGCGTACGCATTGGCCTCAGGACCCGCCTCCCCTCCTCTGTTTTTCTTTGAGAAATATTTGAGTGGGATCAAACTGTAATAAGGCACACATACTGGCCACATGAACATAAAACACTCACTCACCCACTCTACTCTGCTCACTCACACACTCAGTCACAGAAAAAAAAAATATGTGCACACATACATACACACACACACACACACACACACACACACACACACACACACACAAACACACACACAGACATACACACACACACGCACACACACTCTGGATGGGCCAAGGGTGGTAAGGGTGGGCTTAGGGAAAGCGGTGTCCCCCATGTGAAGGGGGCCACATTAAAGGAAGTGAAGGGGAGGAGGAGGAGAAACAGTGCCTGTCCTCTGATTTGAAATGAAACACACCCTTCTGGTGGAGGAAAGTCAACATGCCTCCCCTCCAATCGGACTGCAGAGCGCAGCGTGCATGCACAGTATCAAGTTCATGGGGAATCAGAGCCCTCCTTTTGGGGCCAGAGGGAGCTGCATTTCCTGTGTAGGGGGCCCTCCAAAGCCATGTCTGCTGAGCAGCCAACATGGCTACCTGGCGGCGTTGAGTCAGCAACGGGAGGGAACTCAGCTCCCTCACTGGCTTTGCACTCTTGGGTTGTCACCATTTTAGCGCAGCCCGGTGACACTCCCTGTGTCAACAAACGAGGGGCTTGTCGTAGCGCGCCACAATTCCTGGGAGACTGTGGTCGGAGAGGGAGGGTGAAACGGGAGGGAGAGGGAGGGAGGGAGGATGGAGACATGCAGCATGGTAGGGTTTCCTCCCCCTGGACACTGCTGCTGCTGCTACCAATCACAGTCACACAGATACACCCAGAGCTGGCACGGCTCTACAAACACACCGGCTGGTGGTGGCCTCAGCGACAAGGCCCTTTGGAAAGCACAGGACAAGAAACTCACGACCGACACCTGTTAGCGGGGTATCGGGGACATGCGGGTCAAGCTTTGTGCTGCTTTGACAAAGCGCTTCAAAGGGGGACCATGTCAGGAGGTGTCGAGGGGAGGTGTCCTTAGAGACAGGAAGATGTTCAACTTTGACTCATCCACTGTGGCCGATCTTTACCCCGGGAGCAGAGTGCTGCTCAAGGTCCTAGACACAGAGTATAGCCTCCTCACAGGGCGGGCTGTGTTTGCTTGTAATGTTTATAATCAAATAGGTCGCATTATCCTTTTTGGAACGTATTGCCGGTTCAGCAGTACACGGTAGATCTTTCCCTGTGAGCTGTCTACCAACCTTACTGAGTGAACGAAGGGACGTACCAGAGGTCATGCGCTGGTTGGTGCTGGGGGGCTGGACTGCTTTGGGGTGGAACAGGAGAGTGGAAAGGAACTGATCTGTTATGCCATTTGGTTCAATGTGTTTTTCCTATGCAAACAAAAATAATTTACTTTATTTTTTTAAGTGTGTCCTTAAAAAACATATAATGTAAAAATATAAACAAATAGTGCATTATTCAGTGTGCATACTGTAGCCCATGCAACTACAATACAAAATCACTTGCTCAAAGTATTATTGTTTTGAACTGACTCGAGCTGTATACCCAAAACGTTTCACTTATCCCCTGAATGACCAACTGCATGTCTGGGACGCTTTACACCATCGTCACCTCCCACAAGTCATGACTAGCGTTATGAGGAAACTGTCTTCCGTGTCTTATGTGCTGATCTGACTACATCGCTAAGTGGTTGTGTTCAAGTTTGTCTCCACAGGTACTGTGGTGTCCCATGGTATGTGAATATGTCTGTGTCCACTGCCCTTCCAGTCGCTCAGGTCCGCCCACTTGCTTCCTCAGCAGCCAGGCCAGGTCGTGTGACCAACCCACCTAGCCAGGCCTTAGAGGCATGTCCCATTGCTTCCTGTATGTCCGTCCAACGGGTGTTTCCCACTTTGTCTACACACAGAGATTTCATGGCGTCAATCGTGTTTCTTTCTCAGACATTAGGAGCCTTTTGGGTCCCTCCACTCTATGATGACAGTGGACTCATCCCCTCTGGTTGTTTTATCAACAGGCCCGTTTTGAAAAAGGTTCGCTCCATCCGATTCTCTGGAATGTCCGTGTGAACTGGCCGTGTTGATGCTGCTGGCCCATCCATGTACAGTCAGTGAGTGCCCAGTTTAGATCAGCGTTCTTCTAGAGCCCCACGGGACCGGCCAACATTCTATCCATCAGAGGATATGTCCTTAATCAACCCATTGGAATTTGTCAACATCGCAATCTGAGTGTAAGTTGGTACGAGGTGAGATCACTGGTGTCAACGAAGAGGAGGAGTCGGCTCGTCTCTGAGGTATTAGCAAGTGTAAGGAGATGGGGGGGGGGAGTGTGCTGCGGGGACGTTTTCCTCTCCCTGCCTTCCTTCCCCACTGTCCTGAAAAGTTGGAAATCAGAGGCAAAGAGGTGGAAAGACTAGCTATCCAGACGTGGCAGACGTGTAGTGCCATCCCAAGCCCAGCCCCTGTGGGGAGAGGACAGCGGCAGGGGGTCAGAACGGCGAGCCTTTCATGGAGCCCTTGATCTATCTGTCTGTCTCTGTGGGTCTCTCCGGCAGGCCAGGCCAGAATTTTACTGACTGGCTCCTCCAGGCAGATTAGAAAATGCTTGAAGGAAGGGGAAATACTTTTTTCATGTTGTCAAAACAAAGAGGGCATCAAAAGGCTCCACCTCCAAGTTGTCTGTGCTCGACTCCAAACAGGCCACCGTAGGGTGCAGCTCTAGTTTCCTTTCCAGAATTGTTTCCTAACACGTAACACACACATACTAAGAACTCAGGGGGAAGAGGAAGGCTGCCAGACGATAGTGATGTTTAGCCAGCTCTTGTCGATGTCAGGGAAGGCCAACCCAGCTCTCACCCCCAGTCCGTCTATGGGTGTGTGTCAAAGACACTGGCAAAACAAGAGCTAATTAGAGAGCAATCAAAGGAAAGGGATGCCTCTGATGGTGATTGCAGAAAATCAGATTCCAGCCATAGATGTGGAGTTATATTGGAATGTGATTTGTCTCTCTGGCAGTCACTTGATTGTACGAGCACACGTTGTTGACATCTGAAAACACGTTGATTGCCCTTTAAATTTCCCTAAAAGTCGCTGGCGTCGTTTCCATGTCAAGACTGTGTGCTCAAGACAGTGCTGTGCTCTGGGCGTTTGATGGATGTCGGGGTAAGGGAAAGGGTTCTGTTTTGAATTTGGAGGCAAAGCGGGTTGCTGGGGTGACTTCATCAATAGGTGACATCATTTAAAACACACCCAAGTGCCCCGCTGCGGATGACTTGTTAATGTATGGTGAATGCAGTCTCGGGTGACACGTGACTTGCTCTCTGTCCTTGTTCTGTCGTATGACATGATGGCGCCTGCATGTCAGCCACAGTGTTCCCGCTGGCTCTGGTGTGGAGATTACGGAACCCACGCTAACTCTAAACAGACAGTTGAAGTGACAGCCCCTCACCTCCCCATCACTCCACCAGGCCGTCTACTCCCTTTCACCAGGATCTTCTGTCTCCCAGCTAGCCTTGCTGCCTGGCCTGTCAACTGGTTGACTTGTCGGCTGGCTGGCCTGTCGGCTGGCTGGCCTGTCGGCCGGCTGGCACACAGCCTCAGGTTTCCACCACAGCCCCCTTGGCCTGCCCAGTGTCTGCCTGCCCAAACTCCCCCAGGAGCTCCCGGTGCTCCAGGATACGGGATGTGGAAATAATGTGACTCGAGTACTTCCACCCTGCCTCTAGAAATCAGGTTTTGCGGATTGTTTATTTGAGGGGAAGAAGGTCTCAGACAAACATCCTGTTTTAAAAAGCGAGGCCCTGGTTTTGTAGGAGCTGGAGCGGAGCCGCAAAACCTGCAGGGGCCTGTGAATTTTGGGGGAGGGCTGGGTGAATGGGAGAGGAGTGTTCGGGGAGATCTCTACAGACGTTTGGGGGTGTCCATTTCAGATGGTGGGGGTGGCGGGACTGGATGTCTAGATGTCTATTCAAGCTCTGTAGGACGGTTAGAGTCTTTACCCAGTCCCTTTCTCAAGTATCTGTTCCTGTCCTGGGAGGCTGCGCCTTACGTTTCCTCTTACGTAACACACACAGCAAAAAGAAAGCGCCATTGATAAGAGAGAACGATAACAATTTTTTTTCTTTCTTATTTTCTCCATATTGTTTCAGTGTGGTGCGTCAGAACTGCAGTGTTTATGTCAAGGTTTAGTGGCTGCAGATATATTTCTCGTATTCCCCTTTTTATTTCATGATTTGTGTACATTAGCTAATCTGTTGAGGGTGAGTGTGTATTTGCGTGCATGTGTGCGCGCATAGCATACATACTAGGCTAAAACCTGACTCCTTTTTAGGAACTACGCTGAAACCTTTTGAACATTTGAGTAAGATGTTTGTTTTTTCTCCAGATTGTTTGAGTGTTGTAAAGATGTCAAGATGGGAGACATTAGGAGAGTCCTGTTTTAATCATGGTGTCATAGAACTATCTTCTGTGCCTTTGCTTTTTTCTACAATGGGAAATCAACTGTGAGGCTAGTCGGTGGGCAGTTGTTAATGTTGGCCAGTATTTATTCAGCCTGTGTCTTTTCTCCAAATTGACGAGCCAACATTGTATCGTAGTGATGTCATTTAAACTCTAGCTGGCAATAGAAGGCAATGCTAAGCTACAGTTTGATGAGAGGCCTGAAGAATGGTATAATTTTATAGAACTGGTTCACAGGTAGCTGGTCTTTATTTGTCCCAACTTGGCAAACCGTTGTGGTGCCAGACTTTGGTGTTAGGCCTGAGTCTCAAGGGCCTGACAGGATTTAAGCTACAGCCCGACACAAACAAATATGAATGTTTCCTCACACTCTGCCGTCATTTAGTAACGTGGCCTAAAGTCAATTCAGATGTTGTTCCACTCTCACCTTGGACAAGGTAGCCAGTGTTCTTTTGTAGGCTCAACAACATGCACAGCAATAGCAATACAAAATTAGCTATGAAAACAGGAGGTTTGCTCAGGCTATCATTTTCATCCCCGCGTTCACCCTCAGCAAACAACGTGAGTGAACTTCCCCTGTGGCCAAGCTGCTGTTGCCATCTCCTCTCCCTCTCTCCCCGCCAAAACGCAGTGCCCAGCTCTTCCAATAGCACCATTCATTCAGGCCGGGCCACGAGGTTATGACAACAAATAAAGAACGTGCAACGCCATTAAAAATGTATGGAATGTCCAACTGTTAGTTTAGTGTTTTAGCGCGCCTCCTCTCAAGGCTGTGCAGGGGAACAATACTCCGTTTGAGGCCGGGCCACTGTAAATGTGGGCGCCATGCGTCGCTCCAGGGATTGGGGGGGAGTGGAGCGAGGGGGTGGGTGGGTGTGGGGACGGCAGCGGAAGAGGTGCCAGTTGTGGTTGCTGTTGCCGTTTTTGTTTTCTGACCCGGTTGCCCACAATGATAAATCCACACAGAGAGAGTGAGACCGGGCCAAGCCAGGCTATGATTGAGGACCTGTGGTCTGATTGCTGCTGCTAAAATAGATTGAAGAATGTTTTTTTTTCTTCCCTTCCTCCCCAGAAGAGCATTGACAGTTGTGCGTGAACCTATGGCCGTCAGTATTTTTAAAACGTGGAATAGCCGGCACATTCTTTGAGCCTGCAGAATGCTGTGAGTGGATTAACTGGAGGGGCCCGTGTCATCCGAAATCTCAACACACAAGCCCCTCACACAACTTCAGCCACAGGGCAGGAGGAGGCCTCTCACTCAGAGGGGAAGGGCCGAGGCCGCGGGATCGCGTCACTTTCCTCCTTTCTTGAGGGCATTTTAACCAAAAGTTGGACATGATCTAACTCTTCACTTCAGCCTCTATGTTCTTAATGTAATGTAAATCACAATGAGTTTACTCAATCTTCGACCTTGGCAGAACAAGCCCGCGTGAGTTCTGAACTTTCAAACAAAATGTCAAATTCCAAAAGACAAGACAAAAGGAAAAACTGTGTTTGAGACAAGCTTTAAACGACAATAGATTTTTGAAGTCAAATTTAGATTTTTGAAGGTTTTGTGTGGCTGGGCTTTGTGACTGAGCTTGGTACTGCACTCGTCCTTCTTAAGCCTGATTTATACTTCTGCCAAGAAGCGCATAAAAGTCTTTGCGTAGCTTCACCGATAAGGGTTTCTGGGAAAACATAGCTGGTAGAGGTCCGCCGACATGTTGATATGGAGTCTTCCAAAATCCTAACAGCGCCTCACCCAAATCATCTTTTAAGTGCATCAAACAATCGCTGTTTGGTTGAGCAGGGAAGGACGGAGGAAGCAAGAAGATATCTGGAAATATTTTGCTTGGAAAACACACACAGATCACAACTAAAATAACAATAGACATTTAAAGAACAGCTTGCGAAGGAGGTCATCAAATACAGGCATTTGTACGAACCCTCTGAGAACCAACTACAAAAATAGTGGTGTCCCTATCCGTTATGTTTTTTATCCATGTTTCTAACATGTTTTTCTGAGCAAGTCTGCTTCCCTATAAACCTATGGAAGCATGGAGGCAAACCGCTGTCCGAATTTCAGCACATGACGGACGTTAACTATTGCAGTATAAACCAGGTTTTAGCGGTAGGCTGCAGTACTGCAAAAGCACAAAACATGTTTCCCACATGGAAAACTCAAATATCACAATCTTGCATACCATAAAATAGTTGGTAGTTTTTTGTTTATGGTGTACTGGTAAAGTAGTACTTTTGCTAGTGTATGTTTTGCTGATCTGTTTTTTGGGGGGCCTTCATATAGGTCCTGGTAGTGCAGCTTGGTGCATGCAGCCTGGCCATAGCATTTTGGGAGTAAGGTTTAGATTAGAGGCCTGGTTGGAGCGTCCCCCTCCTCACCTCGCCGTGGCTGCCAGCGCACAATTTACTTAATGAAATCCTGCCATTCCCTTCAGTTTCAAGACTCGTTGCAAATGTTGACAGGGAAGGACTTTATGAATTATTGGAAATGTTCACTACTGCATTTTTAATGAACATTTTTTGGTGTCGTGAAACGGTCAACCTGTCAGATCATGGGTGGGGAAGGGGGGGTAGAATGGTTGTCTGTTTGTAGAGCGAGTGGGTGCCGATGGTGGAGCTGTGTGGCTTACAGGCCAGGAGAGTGTTGTGATTGAAACAGAGACCAGGCTGCCACATTATCCTGACAGAACACATTCTCCTCACAGGCTCTGATCCACTGGTCCAATCAATAGGACACCATTGTTGGACCGAGAGGCTCTGCCGTCAGGGCAGCCCCTCCCCCAAGGCCTGTGGTAACCTAATATGTGTCTTTTTCCTTCAAGAAAAGTTCTGGATCCTACTTTTTTTGCTGAATCAAAATGGAGTCTTTGATCAAAGAATGTTCTTTAAATGGGTCTAACAGATTCTGAGAAATGGGTGCCAATCTATACAACGCATGGGTATGCTTAGCCAAGGTGGTTACTCCCTAGACGAGAAGTCAAGTTTTTCACTATCATTAAACTAAAAGGAAATTTTTAAAGGGACAGGGTTCTCTGAAGTACATACTTTTTAAAAATATATATAAAAACTAAATAATAACAAATTTAGACTAAAAATCTGAGTTTTGGTTTTGTTAAGCTCACTCGTCTTACAGTCCCAGTATAGAGCTCTGAGTAACAATTGTGAGCAAATGTTACAAATTGTGGTCTACTTGAGTTGGAAGAGTGGAGTGATAGAAGTGTCTGACTGCCCCCCTCCCCCACCATCCTGGTCCTTGCCAGAGTAGGAAAGGAGGAGGTACTTGGAGAGGGGGGGGGGGGGGGGCTAAGGAATGTGCATGGTCTCCTCCACAGAAAAGCTCCAACCCTCTCTCTGGTTCTCTCTCTCTCTCACACACACACACGCGCACACACACATGCGATGCTATGTTGGAGGAGGGGAAAGGTCACTGCCACCCAGCAGGATGTCCATTGAGTGTTGTGCCTGAGGTGCTCCACTCTCTCAGACGTCACTGACCTCTCGCTGGGCCCGCGGATGGAGGACATTCTTCTCCGTCTCCCCCACATACTGCAGAGTCGAGCCTCTATTCCTCCTCTGAAGGAGAGTGCCCGCCGGCCCCGGAGCTCCACGCCGTAACTCTCCCTTATACGCTCCGACCCGCTCCCCTGCTCTCTCTCACACACAGCAGAGCCGTAGAGGAAACTTGGGAGGAAATGAGCAGCACATTCTCTTCCCCCTTCCTCAACCCGGCTGCCTCCTCCAGCCCCCCACCCGCCCCCACACTCCACCCCTCTGGGCCAGACGGCTACTTCCATAGAAGATGCCGGGGCTTCCTGTGCTCTCTCCACCCTCCCCTGTTTATTGATCTGGTTTATGGATCGGGGCTGGTTATCTGCTATCAAGGGTACAATTCCTTTACCCCGACAAAGGGGAGCCGCCGCAGCCCGTCCAGGGAGAGAGAGGAGAGAGGAAATGGATGACAATGTGAAGCCTAAGCTCCTATTGTGAAGCGGGCCAAGCCGGGACGGACAGCGTAGCCTGCACGGGGACGGGATAGGGTTTCTTTCGCTCGCTCTCTCTCTCTCTCTCTCTCTCTCTCTCTCTCTCTCTCTCTCTCTCTCTCTCTCTCTCTCTCTCTGTCCCCCTCTCTCCTCCACACTATGTGCACTGTGTGGAGTGGATAGCTTGGAGCTGGTTGGCTAAATAAAAGCTGTTTCCAGTCCCCAGGCCCATCACATCCCTCTGATATCATCTCACACTTCCACTGAGGTAGAAGAGGGCTGTCACAAACAAACAATCGTGCACGCACACACACACACACACACACACACACACACACACACACACACCTATACACACACCAGGAAACGCAAACAAACAAAACATATCAGCGCACCACTGATTCGCTATTTCACATGCACTGTCTAGGCACACAAACACATGCATACATGTCCAAACACACACTACAGCCACACTTGCACAGACTACACACACACACACACACACACTCGCACACACACACACACACACACACAGACTACACATGCACACGCACGCACACACAGATCCAGCTGGCAGTTCACCAAGCAAGGCTCCACACCTGTTCTCTGTGGGTTTCTAATGGCTTTGATGAGGAGCTTTACTTTGCCTCTGTCAATTCAATTCATTAGCCCCTTAAGGTGCCCTGACAGTTAGCCGTCTCCACTGCTTAGCATGCTCGTGGCAGCCTCTTCACCGCTGGTGTCTGGAGGACGCAGGCTTCCTATGCTCCCACTGCATCAATCGCCAGCTTGTTTAGTTTGTGTCATCTTATTATTAACATCCATCACGTTTTAATGTGTCAGTCGTTCTCACGTGCACACACCCAGACACACACTCACACTGCCGCACAGACAACACGTCGTTCCACCACCAGGCTGAGTGAGTCATATGTGTTCGACATGGAGCTCCACTGGTGTCCTCCAGCACCGTCAGGCTGCCCCGCGGCACAGTGAACCTCCGCTGGGCTTGAATCAGCGGCGTGCCCCCCTTTGAAGCGTGGAGGAAGTCATCATGCGGTCGCCACGTTCCCCCTAGGCTGTCTTTGAAACATCGGCGGGAGGCCAGGGGATGACAACAGGGAGCTCTGTTTGTGTTTTTGAGAGAGGAAGAGAGAGAGATAGAGACACAGAGATAGAGTGTGTGTGTGTGGAGGGGTCGTTGCTGGGCTAACTATCAAAGGATTCTTCTCCGTTTTTGGTGGAGGGCCATATCTACTGACCTAGGTTATATTCATCCTGACTATCTCCGACCCGGGTTATATTTATCTCAATGTAAGGCATACTGTTGCCTTGTTTAGGTCAGTACTAGATTATAGGTTTTAGGCTATCCATCCATCCATCCATTGTCAGAACCGCTTATCCTGTGTAGGGTCGCGGGGGGGCTGGAGCCTATCCCAGCTAACTTAGGGCGAGAGGCGGGGTACACCCTGGACAGATCG
>JAVQJS010002830.1:0-12476 GCA_036024795.1 Galaxias rostratus | reverse complement strand
TGTGTGTGTGTGTGTGTGTGTGTGTGTGTGTGTGTGTGTGTGTGTGTGTGTGTGTGTGTGTGTGTGTGTGTGTGTGTGTGTGTGAGTGTGTGTGTGTGTGTGTGTGTGTGTTTGTGTTTGTGTGTGGTTAGACCCAGAAAGAGCAGCAAGTGTCAAAATTCAGCCATTGTGTCTGGATAGTTTCTCAGTGTGCCGGCCGGAAAATGCATGATGAACAATTCCCTTGACTCTTTCTCCTCTTCCTCCCTCCATCTGGTACACATTTATCCGCCCATCCATCCCCTCCACTGCACCTCCCTCCGTCCCTCCATCCTCTCCCAGGATTGTGTCTGTGGAGCTTCCAGCCGGCGCCCGTAAGTTTGGCGTGCAGTTCCGCTGGTGGCAGCGGCACCACTCGGGCCGGGGGCTGGACGTGTGGGCGGTGGATGAGATCACCATGACGTCGGTGCTCTTCAACACCATCAGCCTGGACTTCAGCAACGTGCTCGACGTCACCCAGAGCCTGGGCTTCTACCTGGGCCACGTGCAGCCCTACTGCCAGCACGACTGGACCCTCAGGTAGCCAAAACCACTCGCCACATAGAAGGCCCTTTCTCATTTTAAGCTGGTGAGAAATTCACAAGGGCGTCTTTCAACAGTATTTTAGAGTGGGATTTATTTTGCTGGCCGACATGGAAATGGGTCCCCAAGCCGTAATGTATCTGTATTCTTTACCAATGGCTCAACTTTTGGAACGCTGTTGACCATGAACGAGAGTATCGCCCTGCTGAATTAAATTCATACATTTAAGTATGAATATATTTATGATATGTACAACAATCCCTCTTTACTTTGCTTGTTTTGCCCTGCATCACATTGCATTGCATCATGTTTGATAAAAGCACCAGTTAACACCTTTCCAAAATGGCATCACTGTTGTTAAGCTAAGTGGTGGTAGGAGTACTTGTAGGTTGAGTGGTGTCAGTATTTTATATGTATAAATCCTATGTGTACCTCCAGGGTCAGTATTATGTCTGTTCTCCCCCCCTCTCCCCCGGCCTGCTGCCAGTTTCTCTGGGGAGCCCAGTCCTGGTTCTAGTATTCGCTACGTGGAGACCCAGTCCATGCAGATAGGTGCCTCCTACAGCCTGCAGTTCTCATTGGCCATGGGATGCGGCCGGGAGCCCTCCCCCCACATTGACACGCAGGTCCGCCTCGAGTTCTCCACCAATCACGGCCTTACCTGGCACCTGGTCAAAGAGGTAAGCTGCAGGAGCTAACCCTCCTGAAGCCCCGTCCGCCCTCCACTTAATACAGTCCCCACCCTGCCACTTTAAAGACATGCTTTTGTTCTGGCGAGGTTAAACTTCCAGAAGTCACTCTGGAGGGAGACAAGGAAACGTATAATTAATTCATGATCATGAATATTGATTTGCGCATTAGATTGTTTGTAATAATGTGTAAATAATGAGAGGCTCTTCAATGTTGTCACTTTGTCCCCTGTGAGTAATTACTGCAATTACTTTTTAACATCCCAGTCTTAACAAATAGTCATTAGTACTTGAAGCAGTGGGCAGATTAGCTCCTGATGACTCAACAAAGAATGTTCTGGGATCCCAATTGGCTCATAAATATTCATCGGGGGGGGTAGAGTGGCATTGGTTGGTTGGCACGACGGTGAGAATGGAATGGACTTAATGAGTCAGACTCCAGCGCTGTGCTCTGCCTCCTCCTGTCTATGTGCAGGGAAATGTAGTCCTGCATCAAGTGCAATCCAGAACGCTTACAGCCACGCTTACTAACTATCCAATTTTAGAGATGATTTGACATGAGTTATCTTAGAGCTAATAGTTAACACACTGTTGTTGTTGCCACACGTGTGCGGTTGTTAAATGTTAGGGTTGCACGATGGATCATTGTGGTGTTCAACAGAAGTTTTGAGATGGTTGATGTGCTTTTACAGGGAGGTGCGTGTGTGAGCATTTGTAGACCTGACAGGACCTCCCCTCTGGTCTGTCTCTTTCTAGGCCTGCCTGCCGGGGATGCCTAGCTGTTCAGAGTTCACTGCTCCCAGTGTGTACCATCCGTCTGAGTTCAAAGACTGGAGACGCATCACCCTGCCCCTGCCGCATAAGACCTGGTGGGTAGCACACACACACACACACACACACACACACACACACACACACACACACACACACACACACACACACACACACATGCACACATACCAGCACAGATGCACACCCACCCACACACACATGCTGTACACTAACAGGCACATGTACACACACACACAAACACACACACACACAAACACACACAAACACACACACACAGACACACACACACAGACATCCACACACATGCACGCACGCTGATGTCATCCCACCCCATTCAAAGGATTTTCCTTGGTGCTGCTGTCAGAGGGAGATCAAATATTGACATAGCCCCCCAGTGCACCCTGGCTGCCCAACCCCCCTACCCAGATAGGCTGCTCTTAAATAAAGGTGTCCTAATCTCACTATCCACTATGATGGTGGGGTTAAAGGTCATGGGGTAGGAAATGGAAACTGAGGATTTTGCGCCAGCTCTCTATTATCCAGTCAGGCGCGAGGTCGTCAGGGGTCACTGGAGCACAAAGCTCCCGTCAGCCCCCTACCATGTGACCCTAGGTCTCTGGCTGTCTGGGCTGCCTGCCTGCATCATTTCTCAGCCGCTCACATGCAGCGGCATGAACTGAATTAAACAGACACACACACCCAAACACACACACTTACACCTATGCACACACACACACACACACAAGCATGCACAGGTTTGCATCCATATTTCACTTACCTCCAACTGAATTATTGTAGGCTATAAGGCAGCAAGATATGAGGGTGGGGGTATAATGGGATATTGATCCGGGTCAGCAATCCTTTCATCTCTAGGATTCCGGTTACCGTTGTAGTTTTCTCTGGTGCCTCACATAATTTTCCGGATCAGGCCACACCTCGGGATTCCTCTGGCGTGGTTGGTGTCATGAAGCCCAGCTCCTACAGGCCGCACTAACCGGGTTTGGGCCATCTTGTGTGTTCAGGTCCAGTGCCACACGTTTCCGCTGGATCCAGAACTACTACGGGGAGCAGGACGAGTGGGCCCTGGATGACATCTACATCGGCCAGCAGTGTCCCCACATGTGTCACGGCCACGGCTGGTGCGACCACGGACACTGCAGGTTAGTCACACCAACACACCAACACAAACACAAACACAAACACACACACACACACATACATACAACATGCCTGATCACGTACTAACCCTGACGGATGTGCCTTGCTCCCCCAAGCAGGTGTGACGAGGGCTTCTCCGGAGCAGACTGCCAGCCATCCTCCCCGCTGTCCTCAAGCGTCCTCTCCGACTTTGAGTCCCAGGATGTACTGCTTGCCACATGGCAGGAGGTGATTGGTGGAGAGGTGGTGACCCCGGACATGGGCTGTGAAGTTGTGTCTTCCGGGTCCTCCCTCTACTTCAGCAAGGTACGGCTTGCTACGCCCTGCAGGCATGAAGAATCCACGTCCTTCAGTCCCCACAAAGCATTTCTGAGTCCTTTTAACCCATAAAAAGCACCAAATGTTTGTGTGACTTTTATTAGGGTTCACTACACACGCCTTTCTGGCCCTTTGATAAACATGAAACCTGCTTTGCTTTTGCTTTTGCTTTTGACCACGTCTCTGTGGGTCCCAGGCTGGGCTGAGGCAGCTGGTGAGCTGGGACTTAGACACGGAGTGGGCGGAGTTTGTGCAGTTCTACCTGCGCGTGGGCGGAGACTGGGCAGAGTGCAACCAGGCGGACAGCCGGGAGGAAGGCGTGCTGCTGCAGTACAGCAACGACGGCGGCATCAGTTGGGGGCTCATCGCCGAGATGTACTTCAGCGACTTCACCAAGCCTCGGTGAGCCAGCTCAGAGTGGAACAGAGAGACAGAGGAGGCGTTCACGTGACACAAGCCTTTTATCGCAGCCTCATGCTCATTGCGGTAGGGATACAGGATGCGTTACGTAAGGTGGGGTACAACGCACTGCCCAGCCACGGCCTGTAGATAGGAGAGAGACACCGGCTCCCCCGATAACTCCTCTGGCCCCTCCTTGGGCTCCTAGGTTCGTCCACTACGAGCTGCCCCTGGCCTCCAAGACCCCGTCCACCCGGTTCCGCTGGTGGCAACCCCTCCACTCGGGCGAGGGCTACGACCAGTGGGCCATTGATGACGTCATCATCCTGTCGGAGAGGGAAAAGCACATCATCCCCATGGCCAACCCCACGCTACCCCAGGTGGGTGGGTGGGGGGATTAACCTGGGCTTCAGCCCAATGATGGAGAGGTGGTGTGAGGGGGGGGGGGGGTGGGGGGGGGTGGGGGGGCGGGGGTTACATGGAACACAAATGCCAACGCTGACAGTACATAGATGTATTGTGAATTATGGTGGAGGACATTATGCTTTAGGTTGTACTGTCCAGCACGTCGATAGCTTACAGTCCAAAAGGAAATACACATTTCAATGGACAACACAACAGCTTGCCCCTCACTAGTGCAGATCAACGGTGTGTGCTCATTTAGCAGAACTTCTATGAGAAGCCGGCGTTCGACTACCCCCTGAACCAGATGAGTGTGTGGCTGATGCTGGGAAATGAAGGCATGGAGAGGGAGAGCAACGACAGCTTCTGTGCCCCCACGCCCTCCGCCATGGTGTTCGGCCGCTCCGACGGCGACCGCATGGCTGTGACCAGAGACCTGGCTCTGCGTCCAGGCTACTCCCTGCAGTTCAAGGTGACAGCCACCAGCAATACACCAAGACGTCCCTGTCAAAAGGCATTGGTAGAGAAAACTTTAAATTGATAGGGTAAACTTGACATTGATAGGGTAAACTGGACATTGATAAGGTAAACTTGACATTGATAGGGTAATTGATTTAGTAAACTAAATAGATACACAGTGAGCGATTTTCTCTCAAGGAACCAAAGCGAGGATTTAGTAAACCTACATTATTTCAAATTTATATGGATCTTGACTGTTTTATCTTACCTAACTCTTCCATGGATTCCTTATGTGTTTTTCTACCGACCCACGCCGCCTCTCTCTCCTCCAGCTCAACATCGGCTGTGAGTCGGTGTTCAGCGCGTCTGCTCCGGTGCTGTTGCAGTACTCCCACGATGCGGGCCGCAGCTGGGCGCTGGTGCGTGAGGGCTGCTACCCAGGCTCCCCGGGGGCCGGCGGCTGTGAGGGCAGCGGGCGAGAGCTGAGGGAGCCCACCGTCTTCTATACGGGAGACTACGAGCAGTGGAGCCGGGTGACGGTGCTCATACCACGCAGCGTGGCCGCCAGGTGAGCACTGTGACCGACACTGTGACCGACACTGTGACCGACACTGTGACCGACACTGTGACAGACACTGTGACCGACACTGTGACCGACACTGTGACCGACACCTTGATTGACACCGTGACCGACACCGTGACCGACACAGTGACTGACACTGTGACAGACACTGTGACCGACACTGTGACCGACACCTTGATTGACACTGTGACCGACACCTTGATTGACACTGTGACCGACACAGTGACCGACACTGTGACCAACACTGTGACAAGCACCGTGACCAACACCGTGACCGACACCGTTACCAGTACTTTGACCAACACAGTGACCAGTAGTACTTTGACCAACACAGTGACCAACACCGTGACCGACACAGTGACAAGCACCGTGACCGACACAGTGACCAGTACTTTGACCAACACTGTGACCAACACTGTGACCAACACTGTGACAAGCACTGTGGCCAATACTGTGACCAACACTGTGACCATTACTGTGACCAACACTGTGACCAACACTGTGACCAACCCCTTAACAATGCGGGGGGTTTAGAAGCAGCTTTCTGGTTACTCCACAACGCTGGACTAAGGGAAGCTAACGTTAGCGCATAGGCTAAGGAAACCAAGTGGGATTTGAGTTTGGACTTATTCGATTTAAATGTGTTAGCGGAGTCGGCGTACTGAATGGCTTGAGGAGAGGGAATTCAAATGGGAGCGGCAGCGGTGCTGTGACCGGTGTGGGAGGAAGACATGGCCTACTCTCGTTGTTGTTGGGTCTTCATCTGTGCACCAAAGCCTGCTCCCTCCAGATGGGTGTGAGACACAGAATACGTGTGTGACTGCGGTCTGTCTCCCCTCTGTGCCGTTGTGTGTCTTCTAGTAAGACGAGGTTCCGCTGGTTCCAGGAAAGCAGCGTGCACCGGGACGCCCCACCTTTTGCCCTGGACGGGGTGTACATCTCTGAGCCTTGCCCCAACCACTGTGGAGGACACGGCGACTGCATCTCTGGGGTCTGCTTCTGCGACATGGGCTACACAGGTACACACACACACACACACACACACAAACACACACACACGCACACACACTATCTCTCCCACTGACTTGTGAAAGGAGTGGAACACAGAAATGGGGTAGAGAGAAAAAGAAGGGGCAATAAATATTCTTTAAACTTTTGTAGTTAGCTTTCACAGCTCTTTACGTTTGGAACTGAGAGTTAATGAGGACTCTGTGCCGAGGTAAACGTGGCTGTGTGTGTGTGTCTGTGCCTCCCCCCAGTGGAGCAGGACAGCTGTGTCCCGTCGCTGGCCAGCCCCACAGAGCTGGCGGAGGGCTTCGAGGGCAAGCTGAGCCCTCTGTGGCAGGCGCTGAGCGGGGGTCAGGTTGGAGGGGGCTGTGGCACTATCAGCGAGGGCAAGGCCCTGTACTTCAGCAGCCCTGGGAGGAGAGAGGCACGCAGCGTGCCCCTGGACACCACCAACACACGGTCAGTACAGTCCCACAAAGCAGGAGTGTTTCCATGACCATACACTAAACCATTTGAGTGGGTGATGGGTTGATGGATATGTCTCCCTACAGACTGGTGCAGTTCTACATCAGGATCGGCAGTAAGAGTCTAGGACCCACGTGCACCAGACCTCGCTCGCGTAACGAAGGTAACTGACGCTCTGCCCTCTTGACGAGCTCTCTGCCGCCTCTGTGTGGTCACTCCCTAACCCTGCACTCACCACCTTCCCTTTGCCTGTAAATCGACCTATTTCCTCTCCTGTCTCTCTGTGTCAGTCTTTCTGATGGGTCCACAGGGTGTTGTTATGCAGCTAGTCCTCTGTAGCCCAGAGAGATCTGGCCCAGCCTCAGAGCCGTGAAACTCCCTATCAAAGGCCTTTGTCTGGCTCCTCAGACTGACAGTGGATCAGCCGTCCGCTCAGGGCCCAGTCTGGCCTTGTTCAGATCAAACGCAGACATCTAGCCTCTCACTTTGGAGGACAGAGACGTTTTGTTCTTTTGCTTAGTTTCCCTTACTGCCCTGTCTATTGAGTTCACGCTGCACACCATTTTTTCCTCTTTATTTCTTTGGTTGTGTTTGATTGCTCCCTGTGCTGTCTCTGCTGTCTGGTTGGCTCAGGCGTAGTGGTCCAGTTCTCCACCAATAACGGCGTCCAATGGCAGTTCCTGTGGGAGCTGGACTATGGCTCTTTCCTGGAGCCCCAGGTGGTGACTGTGGAGCTCCCCCCCGCTGCCAAGACACCCATCACCGTGTTCCGCTGGTGGCAGCCGCAGCAAGGTGAGGTGGCAGCTACACACACACACACACACACACACACACACACACAGACACACGATCACTCACTCACTCACTGCTCCAATTGCGCTCATTTTGTGTGCCATATTAATTTTCAATGTGCCAAATTCACCTAATTACATTTCACTTAATTTGTGATCCAACCACTGTTCATTCTCTCTCCCTCTACTCTGTGCACTTCTGTTCTGTTTGTAGGCAAACACTCGGCCCAGTGGGCCCTGGACGATGTTCTGATTGGCATGAACGACAGCTCCCGGACCGGCTTCCACGACAAGTTTGATGGCACGTCACCGCTCCGACACAACTGGTACCGTGTGCAGGGCGGAGAGGTGACCGTGGACTGCCTGTCCCTGGACACGGCACTCACCTTCAACTCAGAGGCCATCGACAGTGAGTGGAGAGAGAGAGAGAGAGAGAGAGAGAGGGAGAGAGAGAGGGAGAGAGAGAGAGAGAGAGAGAGAGAGAGAGAGAGAGAGAGAGAGAGAGAGGTTGGAAGTTGGAAGAAGTAATTTCCCCTGAACTCTCCCATAAGCGTTCAGTGGGAGACAGAGGGAGTGTCCATCTGCCACGGCCAAACGTCAGTGCGTGCCGTGCAGTGTATCAGCCATCGCCAGTCGACACACAAAGAGGCTGCATTATTAATGGCCCTCCGCCTGATTGAAGCTCCAGCATTCCCATTGTGTTAGGATCGTCTTTGTGTAAATATTACATTTTGTCTTGGCCAGTTCATTTTGCTGGGGCCCAGCAGGCCCAGGCTGGCCACGCCTCCTGGAGTATAAACAGTGTGCTCGGGAACAGGGAGAGATTTGATGCCTGTTCCCACAGTGCATGAAATGTTGACAAAAATAGAATGTAAATCAGCTGGAGCGATTTCACTGCCTCCCCTCTCAACTGTTCATCTTGTGTGTGTGTGTGTGTGTGCGTGTGTGTGTTAGTGTGTGTATGCATGTGCGTGTGTGAGTGTGTGTGTGTGTGTGTGTGTGTGTGTGTGTGTGTGTGTGTGTGTGTGTGTGTGCATGGATGGGTGAGTGGGTATATGTGTTTGTTATTGTGTGCGTTAGTGTTTGTTTGTGTGTGGATGTGTTTGTGTACATTTGTGTTTGTGTGTGTGAGTGTGTGTGTGTGTGTTTGTGTGAGTGAGGGTATGTTTGTGTTTGTGTTTGTTGGTTTGTGTGTGGCTGTGTGAGCGACTGCATTCCTCTGGTCTTTCATGTGATTTTTTGCACACTGGTACAGAAATGCAGACTATAGTGACTATCACCCTGCGTGCCCGTAATGAGACCCCCTTGTTCAGACACCTTCACCTTGCTTCTAGTCCACTGACCAGCCCTGGTGTCCCCCCTCCACAGAGAAGCCTCGCTACGCAGAGAGCTGGGACTTTGAGGTGTCAGGCTCCTCCTTCCTACAGTTTGACTTGAGCATGGGCTGCAGCAAGTCCACCTCCTTCTCCCACGGCGTGCGTTTGGAGTACTCCACCGACTGTGGGCGCCACTGGGCCCTGCTCACCCCCGAGTGCGTGCCCCCGGCCATCGGCTGCGCCGGTTACACGCAGAGCTCTGTCTACACCTCCACCCAGTACAAGAACTGGAAGAGGATCACCGTCTACCTGCCCAGCGCTGCCAAGTGAGTGGCTGGAGGGGAGAGTGTGTTTGTGCGTGGGTTTGGTTCAGGGAGCATATCTTGCTTTGCATTCACGTATCTGGGTGTGCTGGTCATCTATCTGTGTGTGTGTGTGCTTCTGTGTGTGTGTGTGTGTGTGTGTGTGTGTGTGTGTGTGTGTGTGTGTGTCTGTGTGTGTGTGTGTGTTTGTGTGTGAGACCCATGTGAATACAAGCGTGTGTAGTGTATTCCACTCTCTCTCTCTATTCCCTCTCATTGTCAATCCTGTAATCCTTGTCCCTCCAGTTCCCCCAGGACGCGGTTTCGTTGGATCCAGACCCACTTTACCCCCGGGGCGGAGGGCTGGGCTCTGGACAACGTCCTGCTGGCCCCTGGCTGCCCCTGGATGTGCTCCGGACATGGTCTTTGTGACAATGGACGCTGCGTGTAAGTCACAACAACCAAGGGTCCTCTACCTTGACCTGCCAAAAGGAATCTACTGATGGTGGACCATCCAAGATACTCAGCCATCACACAGGCTCTAAATCCATTCAATTCTATTCCATAAACCCTCCCTCCCTTCCTTCCTTCCTTCCTCCCTCCTTCCGTTCCTTCCTTCTTTTTCTACTCCCCTGCAGGTGTGATACGGGCTATGGAGGGGTGCACTGCGTCCCCCTGACCCCCTTGCCCTCCGTCCTAAGGGAGGACTTCAACGACAACCTGCAGCAGGACACGTGGCCCGAGGTGTACGGGGCGGAGCGAGGCACGCTGAGCGGGGAGCCCCTCAAGTCTGGCACCGCCCTCATCTTCAAAGGGGTGAGCAGCCTCTCCCAGTCTCCTCCATGCTGTCTCATTCATGGTGGTCCTGGTGATGTGTCCCAGACAGTGGGTTAACAGTGGACAGGGACAACAGTGTTTGGATGTCCCCGGTTGATTTCTTTGGTGTGGTTGGCAGGATGGCCTTCGTATGCTGGTGTCCCGGGATCTAGACTGCTCAAGCACTCTTTACATTCAGTTCTCCTTCAAGTTCATCACCAAGGGTAAGTCTGTCTGCCCTTCTTCCTGTGTGACTTCTCGCTCCCATTGAAACCACTGACAAACATGTATTATCTTTTACCTGTTACTCTTGCGGTGTGTGTGTGTCAATTTGTGTGTGTGTGTGTGCGTGGTTGTTACCCAGGCGTGCCAGAGCGCTCCCACTCAGTGCTGCTCCAGTACTCTGTGAACGGGGGAATCAGCTGGCTGCTGCTGGACGAGTTCTACTTCCCCACCTCCACAGACACCCTGTTCCTCCACCTGCCCCTGCCGGCCAGTGCCCAGACCAGCGCCACACGCTTCCGCCTGTGGCAGCCCTACAACAGCGGTGGGAGGCGCCAACATATACACCCACAGACACACTTTCTCTCACACACACATGCAAACACACACTCAGAAATACATACACAAACACGCACACACGTACCAAAGCAGCCCCCACGTGGCCCTGTTTTTTTCATCGTCCCGCTCTTGTGTCCTCCAGGCAAGAAGGAGGAGGTTTGGGTGATTGACAACCTGATCATTGACGGCAGCTCTCTGCACAACTCTCCCGTGGTGATGGACAACTTCGAGGGCGGGCCCCTGGAGGCCAACTGGCTCTTCTACCCCGGGGGCAACACGGGCCTCTACTGCCCCTACCAGAAGAGTGGCCCGTGGGTGACGCCTGCAGAGCAGCACACTGCACTTCACGGTCACAGGTCCTCGTAGGGCTTGGACCCCGATACACCCAGTACACTGTCAACGCTCATGACACAATTTGCGTGTGTGTGTGTGTGTGTGCGTGTGTGTGTGTGTGTGTGTGTGTGTGTGCAGGGAGGATGACGAGTCATCCATGGTCTTTCTGTCCAGCGAGTTAGGGGAGCACTCCATCACAACCAGAGACATTGACGTCAACGAGAACACCATTGTTCAGTTTGAGGTGCATTTCCACTCATCCTCACCTGTCACTCTGTGTAGTAACGGTGTAGTGGTCTTAATGATCCCGATGTGTCATGGCTGTTTGTCCCCGCCCCGTCCAGATCAACGTAGGCTGCACCGCCGACAGCTCCTCCGCCCACCCGGTCCGTCTGGAGTTCTCCCGGGACTTCGGAGCCACTTGGCACCTCTTGGTGCCCCTGTGCTCTGGTGGGGCCCAGCCCTCCTCCCTGTGCTCAACAGAGCTCCACCCAGCCAGCGTCTACTACCCCGGTACCACCCAGGGCTGGAGAAGGGAGGTCATCAACTTTGGCAAGCTGCGTCTCTGCGGGTGAGAGGCGCTCGCTTCTGGAATGGGAATGGCACAGTTGACACAACTACTACTAAAAATCATAACAACTGACTTACTGAATTGGATGTAGAGCTTTTCTAGACACCCACAGCACACTGCTTGATTTTACACTGGTTTGGTTGCTTATATATAACAACCTTGACTTGACCGTAGAATGAGAATGTAGAAAGAATGTGTTTGATCTAAAAAACACAGAGAACTGCCAGGAGGGCAATGCACTGGATTGATGTATTCATCCATCTCCTCTGTCTTCCGTCTCTCCTCCCCCTGTCTCCCAGCTCGGTGCGTTTCCGTTGGTACCAGGGCTTCTACACCAGCGGCTCCTCTCCTCCCACCTGGGCCCTGGACAACGTCTACATCGGCCCACAGTGCCAGGACATGTGCAATGGCCACGGAGCCTGCCGGGGGGGCACCCACTGTGTGTGCGACCCCGGTGTCTCGGGGCCCGACTGCTCCGTGCCTGACACCCCTCACCCCGACTTCCTCAAGGAGGACTTTGAAGGTACCGCAACGCAACACAGCACAGAAGCAGGTGGAGGGTGTGGGTTTTTGTTTTGAACAACAGAATGAGATATGCGGCAGGAATTCTCCTTTCACATAGTTGTCGCTATTAATTAACTGTGGCTATGTGTGTGGATGCAAATGGGTGTGTGTGTGTGTCTGTGTGTGTGTGTGTGTGTGTCTGTGTGTGTGTGTGTATGTGTGTGTATGTGTTTGTGTGTGTGTGCGTGTGTGTGTGTGTTTGTGTGTGTGTGCGTGTGTGTGTGTGTGTGTGTGTGTGCGTGTGCAGGGGGCGCGGTGGACTCGGAGCGTTTCCGGCTTCTGAGTGGTGGGAAGCCGTCCAGGAAGTGTGGAATCATGTCCAGTGGGAACCACCTGTTCTTCAGTGAGGACGGCCTACGCATGCTGGTCACCACAGACATGGACCTGT
>JAVQJS010002799.1:0-13645 GCA_036024795.1 Galaxias rostratus | reverse complement strand
TCTTTTGCAGTGGATTGATGACCTTCCCCAACCAGGGGCCCTGAGTTAATGGTGATGTCTGTGCTAAGCTCACGGTCCTCTGCCCATAGCTCTGGGGGGACCTGGAGTTCTTGAGGAAGCCCAGATATGACCTACGGAAGGCCATCAGAGATGCCAAAAGAGCCTACAGGGACAAGTTGGAGTCCGACTACTACAGTTTGAACCCAAGGCGGGAGGGAGGGAGAAATAGCAGCGATGCCCGACCTGCCGCCTCTCTTCTGGACCTTCTACGCACGGTTTGAGGTGAGCAAGGCCATCCCTGCTGCTAGGCTAGATGAGGACCAGCACGACTGCACTCTGTCCGTATCTACGGCTGGCGTGAGGAGAGCTTTTAAAAGAGCTATTGTGTAAAGCTGTAGGTTTAAGGGGCTTTCGCTGGACACCTCATCCACACAGGCACTCCGGTTAGAGAATGAGGCCGGAAAGAGTAGAAGCGTTAACTTGCTTTAGTGATTGATGCCTTAATTAACATGTCTATAAGCTGGACTATTCATATAGGTCCGGGATATTCCTATTTGTCTGGGATGTTCATATCTGTCTGGTATCTGCCGAAACAAAATAGAATATAATTTCGACGGTTCGCTAGCTTAACACGTACTTGTTAACTTAAACAACTTAAACAATTAGCTTGTTAGCTAGCCCTTAACCTTAAACGTAACATAAACACTGGTATACAAGTTAACATTCGCAAATATTAGCGCCGATATTCGCCGCTTCAATTGCATTTAAAGAACTGATTAGCAAACATTAACAGGCCGTTATGACCCACCTTTCTCACAAACGCTGACAGGCAGCAATGTGGAATAATGACCAATGCCGCGAACAGATCCAAATTATATTCCCCAGGACCCCGTAGCTGCCTAACAAGGTGTCTGATGTAAACAATACATTCAGCACTCAACAGCGCCTGCACTAAAAAACATCGTAATAGGGAATTTACAACAAGAGTAGACCCTGGGAAGTCACCAGGGCCAGATGGCATTCCGGGCCGTGGCCTTAGAGCGTGCGCCGATCAGCTAGTGGAGGTATTCACTTCTATATTCAACCTCTCCCTGAAACAGTCCCCAACGGCTTCAAACAGACTATCATTGTTCCTGTAACAAAGAAACTTGCCATCTCCTGCTGGAAGTACTACGGCCCTGTAGCACTGACCTCCATCATCATGAAGTCCTTCGATCGGCTAGTCAGGACCCAAATCCACTCCCTTCTTCCTGACACCTTGGACCCCCTACAATTCTCATACCACCACAACAAATCTACAGACAACGCCATTGCCTTGACAATGCACACCACCCTCTCCCACCTGGATAAGGGTGACACTTAAGTGAGGATGCTGTTTATAGACTTCAGCTCAATGAAACCATCGGACACTCTGTCACTAAAACACACAGTCAACACTTTCACTATGTTCTTAAAAACAAGCAACAAAACACAAAGAGGATGACTGTTCATGGAAAAAGGGACCTTGTTTGTCAAGCTATACAGACATGGAATACAGAACGGGCATGAGCGCAATTCAGATGTTAAATCATATCAAATTAAAGCGGGATTAATTCTGAATATGTATTAACATACATTTATGATGTTAAATATATGACAGAAATATAAATGTAAAGGGCAAAAAAAACTGTTGCATTGTATTGAAATGTGCCTGAGGCTCGAAAGAACAACAACCTTTACAAAAAAACTTGTTCTCCTTCCATCGAGAATGAAGACATGCAGTCCATGTTCTGAGGTGCGACACTATGATTGACACTCCGGCCTGTGTACAGTAATCCCTCGTTTATCGCGGGGGTTACGTTCCGAAAATGACCCGCGAAAAAAAAATGCATTATGAAAATCCGCGAAATAGCGAATCCGCGATAAGTGAACCGCGAAGTGGCGAGGGATCACTGTAATGCATAGGTATATGTAATGTTGATATTGTATTTGATGTTGAACTTTGAACTTTAATGTTATTGACTGTCATGATTGCATTTTAAAGTGGCACGGATTCTGCTCCGTACCTATGGTCACATACAGTTAATCCGGAAAGTATTCAGTATTCATACCCCTTAACTTTTTCACATATTATTATGTTACAGTCTAATTCCAAAATTGATTAAACAAAAATAAATAAGTAACATTTTACGCACAATACCGCAAAATTACAAAGTGAAAAAGGTTGTCTAGACAAATTTTTGGGAATTAGGCTGTAACATAATAAAATTGGTAGGCATTGTATTAGTTATGCAACTTCATTAAAACTAGCGGTGTAAACGTTTATGAAAACATTAAAACCTTTTCCAGAAGAAATTTGCATCGTTTATAAGGTACCTTCTAATCGATTAGCTTTGTCCAATCTAAAGTGGCACAATGCTGCCTGCTCGTTTTCACCCATAGGTGACATAGGATTATTGCATTTTCACTTACATTTAGCATCGAACAACACATTTACAATGTGAAAAGTGAAAACGCTATTGTGGAATTTTCATTTGACTAAAGTCTCTTATGGGCTTCCAGACTTGTCGAACTTATGCATACAAGGTTTATAGCCCTGATTATTTTTGCGCATTAACTGAAGAATTTAATACAATACCCACCTGAAGTATTTATCATTATTTTTATTATTATTATTGTGATTAGTGATAGATATTTAATTTATCAACTAGACACTTCACATTCACACAGAACTCAAGTTCTATGTAAAAACTGTGTTTGCTTGTGAGCGCACACACATATATTATTTTGATGTGTATGGGAACATGAATGTTGGATGTCTAGGACCAAGTCAGACAGTGACTGGGTTAACTTCCTCAGTAACAAATCTGTGTGTGCATGCACAAGCGCACACATACACCCACGCAAACTTCATTTTTTTTATGTTTTTTACTCAACTGTGCTTCAATTCTGTATGTTTCAGAGTGGAGCAGCTCTCCCTACAAAGTTGCTGCCTTGTGTCTGGGGCTGCTTGTTATTGTCCAACTGGCTGGGATCATAACCATGAGTGTTCATCAACATCACTACAACAGCGTGACTAAAGAGAGAGACTCCCTGCGGACCAAGAACATCATCCTGACTAAAGAGAATCGTGAACTATATAGAGAATATTTCGGTAAGTCAGACACATGTATGACCTGCAGTAACTGTACAGCTGAGGTACAGGCATTTCAGTGTCAGAAGTGCCCATCAGATTTATACATAATCACCTTTGATTTGTTTTGGTTTTATCTTTATATTTAAACGGTGCAAACATTTAAACACACTTTGCCCATGCAAGTAATCTGTTTTTTGATTGGTTCACATGTACATGTTCATAACGGTTGGATTATCTCTGCAATACTTGCATTTGACTGTAAACTGGCAACAACAGTAAATACATTGGATGAAGGCCTGTTTTACTAGATGAAGAAATCTAATCGTGTCAGTGATTTCCTAAAGGAGGCATTACAACACAATCCCTTAAATATTCTCACAAATGCATATTATTAGCGTTTTGTCTTAGTCTTAAAGTGTATTTAATTGTAAATTTACTTCTATGGCATAATATTTTAATCTATTTCCATTCTGTAAGATGTTCTTTTCACAGTCACCAACGTGATATTTACATTTATGGAGAAATAACTGTGCAATTACATTGTTTTGTCAATTATATGCAGCAACCTGTCCTGCAGGCTGGAGCATGTTTAACAACAGATGTTACTACATCTCCAAAGGGAGAAGGTCGTGGAATGAGAGCAGGGGCTACTGCGTGAGTAGAGGAGCTGACCTGGTCATCATCAACAGCAGAAAAGAACAGGTGAGACAGTGTAGAGAATTAAGGGGTTTGTTAAATAGAGGATTAAACAGGCAAGAAAAACTATGAGACTCATTCCTTTAGATATTATCAATTCAAATTCAAAGCTAAAGTCTTAATGCAATCTTGAGGACCTGGTCCTCATCAACAGCATTGAGGAAAAGGTGAGGCAGTGTAGAGGATTGAGAAGTTTGTTGAGGTAGTGGGTTTAAACAGTTAAGAGAAAAACGTATTAATTACTGAATTAGGTATCATCAATTACAATAAGTCTACATTTTATGGCAATCTTATTGTAAACAGCAAAACATCCTTACATTCAACAAGAGAGTGTGGATTGGTCTGTCCGATACAGAAGTTGAGGGGACTTGGAAATGGGTGGATGGGACACCACTAAACAGGAGGTGAAACATTTAATCATTTTTCAAATCTTACAATTAAAGGTCTTACTTAACTACCCTCATATATCTACAAAAGGTTCAAACTTGTTGTCAAACTGTGCCATGCTTTGCCTAGTTTGCTATTCTGGGGTTCACCACCTGATAATGGAGGACGGGTTTCGGCCTACAAAGAGGAAGACTGTGTCGAGATCAACTTGGGTTACCAGGATCCAGTCAACAAATGGAACGACCTGAACTGCACAACACCCCTCAACTGGATCTGTGAAATGTTCTGCAATGTCAGACACTTATAGCTAAAGTAGATAATTTCCCTTAAAGCATTGTGTTGTAATTGATCGTTGCGTGTTGTTGTGTGATAGGGAAATTGAGTGTAACTCTATGTGTGAGAAATGGCTTTGGCCTTGGTTTCTAATGGCTATGCTTAGCACAGGCGGGACATGTTGTCAAGCTAGCAACGGGAAATAAGGGCATTGCTGATCTGTTAACCAAATATGTTAAAAATCCATGTATAGCCATGCGGCTGTGGCCGTGGAGAAAAAAAGCAAGACAGTCTTTTAGAAGGTGTTCTTATCATTTCTTTTGAAGTTCAAAGGAGGTGTCCTGGGGATTGGAATACCTTGAGATACCAAGAGGCCATCTTTCTTGTGGGCCAGTGAGAAGACCCCACTCGAGTTAACCTCACAATAAACGGAGTCACTGCAAATCCCCACTCGTTTGCAGGAAGCCCCTCCGTATTCAATTAGAACTCTTTTTTAGCTGGGGCGTCACTCCTGACCTCGTTTGGCGCAGGTCATCTGAGACGGAATAGACAACTAGAGCCTCTCTCTTGATTAGAGCGTCACTCCTGACCTCCTTTGGCACCAACAGTCTCGAGATGGAATGGCCGACTGGAGCCTCGCTCCTGATTTCGAATGAAATTTTAGATTGCGGTCTCCCCCCCCAAATTTTTTAGAGTTACGACTGGTTGAATTCAACCAACCAAATAGTTTTGTCCACTTACCAACATCATATCATTGACCTTCTCACAGGAGTGGGTGGTGTGTTTCCACCTCTCTAGACACGATGTTGACTGATGTCTCTTATTCAAACCATGTGGCCTTGTCAGATCATAAGAGGGACAGTGTTGTGTGCTCTGTCACGGCTTACCCTCCGGGTTCTTCTCACACCACACCTGAATGCAAACTTTATCCTACTTTTGTAACCAAATTACATAATAGGTCACTATTTACTGTGGCTGTATTAGAGGCCTTTATGCAACTCAAACCAACTGTAGCAATGTATCATTAGTTTGTTCTGGGGCAAGCCAATGTAGGGAATATCTTCAATATTGTACTGTATTGTAACTATTGCAACATATGTTTTTGTTTTATTAATAATGATAATAATAATAATACAAATAATAATAATAATAATACATTAGATTAATAAAGCGCTTTTCAAAACACTCAAAGACACTCTGCAAGGTGTTAAAGTTTAAATGATATAGTAGACAAGTCACCGGTCCATCACAGGGCTAACACATAGGGACATACAATAACTCACACATTCCCGCCTAGTGACAATTTAGAGTCACCAATCACCCTGCCGGTTTTGTTTTGTTGAGTTTTACCTGCATTTGCTGTTGCTTGCTGTGCACTGATTAACAATAGACATTATCTTAGTCTGTGACCGAAAAACACAGTCATAAATATGTCATAAACATGTCATATCTCACCAATGATGATAAAATGGTGGCATCAATCCCATGACATTGTAGCAGTTAGCCAGAACAAGCTATTCGGTTGGGAGTGAAGCATCTTTGACAGATCCCAGTGAAGTAGTGTTAAGGCCAGTGTCTGACCTCTGTTCAGTGTGTTTAGGTACGTTTCTTTTTCCCTTCTGTGTCCCCCTGCTGGTCCCTCTGTGTATGTCTGTGACGTGGGGATGTGGTCGTCTCCCTCTCCAGCTCCACCACCACACCTGCTCCCTGTTGCGATCAGCCTCCCTTCCTCCGATCATCTCGGTAACCCTTCAGTGTATCTAGCCTGGCTTTTCATGCACTTCATGTCTGATTGTTGTTCCGTTTAGTGGACTACTGCTTGTTGTACTGCTGGATTACCCATTGCTCAATAAAACCATCAACATCACCATTCCACCCTCCTCGTCTGTGTCCTGCCTTTGGGTTTGCTCCATGGTTCCAAACAAGCGGGGAGGGATAAAATAATAAACGATAAGGCCTACTTGGTGAAACGACAGGTGGGGGATGGATAAAGTTTTCTAATATGAATAACGAAACCTCCCAGACAGCCCTACAGAAGGTTTACTGATATTTTATGTAAATCCTGAACACAAACAGAAGGCCTGGTAACACCACCAACCAACGTCAGGCTTGTTAATGTGTAATGATCTGATACGCCATTCTGATTCACGAAGTTCTCCATTATCTGGTCAGGCGTGAAGACAACATTTTAAACAGCCACTCAGACTCTGGGTAAACCGGAGTGGTGCTCGTTGCATTACAACAAGGTCCCATTGGTACCCAGTAGCAAAGTGGAGACTGAGACAGAGACCAGAGGATCAGGCAGTTAAACCATGAAGGGTCTTTACTCTGAGGACTACATTGATCTGAGGACTGTGACGGGAAAAATAGAGGTCCGTGATAGAAAAATCAGGGATGAAACGAACGTGTATGAAAACCTGGCAATCAGCCCTTCTGGAATAATTTTACCTCCAGTCCCAGAGACTACTAAGACAAATCTGGCCAGAGTGTCTGCAGTGTGTCTTGGGCTGCTGTGTGTTCTCCTACTGGCTGGGATCATAGGCCTGTTGTTTTTCCACTCTGTAGAGAGAGCCCAGTGGGAGACGGGACAACGAGAACTACAGAGCAGTAAGAACAACCTGACTGAGGAGAACGACCAGTTAAAAAACAGTTACAACAACCTGACAAAAGAGAGAGACCAGTTAAAAAACAGTTACAACAACCTGACTGAAGAGAGAGACCAGTTACAGACCAGTAACAACAAACTGACACTACAAAATCAAGAATTCCACAAGAGCCTCTATGGTGAGTCAGATGTGTTTCATTAAAGAACCCATTATGTTGACAATCATACATAATTTTGAAATAATTTTTGTGCGATTCCTTGGTGTCTACGAGGCACAATAAAAAAAAGTACAACTTTTCTTTAAAAATATTAACAATAATTATTAGAAAGTGGTATTAGTAGTAATGGTAGCAATAGTCATGGTAGTCTAGGGTGCCTCTTTACTAACTTACAATTTACATCCCTTGCTCTTGTTGATGTGAAGGCGAGTTTACGCACTTTGCTCCTTAACATTCATAGGCTGGGTCACGCTATTGGCTAGGGCTAGAAACGTTCCGCTATTGTCGTGGCTACCTGAGTCAATGATTGGACAAGTAGATCGACTCAACTTACCTACATCACAAACGGCCGTGGTTCAGAACATTGTAAAATATTATGTGGACTTCACATTTTCATGTCGTCGGTATAATCCCTCTGATTGATCAAACAAAGCAACACAAATAAATATCACATACGTCACATTGTGGTCCCTTTAATGTATCAATAAATAAAACTACATCTTGATAACGGCAGTGTGGTATTATCCTGTTTTGTCAAATAGATGCAACCACATGTCCTACAGACTGGATTCGGTTTAACTGCAGATGTTACTACATCTCTACCGAGACAACGACCTGGCACGAGAGCAGACAGGACTGTGTGAGTAGAGGAGCTGACCTGGTCATCATCAACAGCAGAGATGAACAGGTGAGACAGTGTAGAGGATTCAGAGGTTTGTTTGGTAAGTAGATTTAAACAGTCAAAGGCACATCAATGAGTCAATCAAATCAGTGCATTAGGTGAAATCAATTGAAATAAATATACTATTTTTTACTCTGCAATCCATGGACAAGCAGCTGTTTGTCCTTGGATCCATGGATTGGTCTGACAGATATAGAAGTTGAAGGGACTTGGAAATGGGTTGATGGGACTCCACTGAACCCAAGGTTAAAGATTTTATACATCGTTCAAATCTACTAAATAGACTTTATACATAACTACCCTCAAATGTACCCCATGTTAAGATAAGTTATAATAAAGTTCTAACTATCTTGCTCCATGCAGTCTTAGTTTCTGGGACCCACGACGGCAGCCTGATAACGGAGGAGGGGACCCGGTCTATGGAGAGGAGGACTGTGTTGAAAACATGCAAAATAAGAATGGATGGAATGACCTGAACTGTAATGCGATTGGTTTCTGGATCTGTGAGAGGCAGCTAAAATAATAATAACACGTTATATTTATAAAGCGCTTTTCAAAACACTCAAAGACACCGCTGATATATCTGTAACCTGTCAACGTCAGAAAATATAGCTTACGTTGTATCAGTGGATCCACTCCTTGTTAAGCGCTGTGTGAAAATGGTTCTAAATAAAAACTAAGATGTGATTGTCCTAAAAGAAAACCCAAAGGTACGGTTACGTAGCACAATATTTAACATGGAAACCAACAAGGAAGTACATCATACATCTATGAAGAAGTAAAGAGAGCACAATAAACGTAAAAAATATACACAAATCAACTCACGCTCAATCATTTAACAAGTCAACGCATTCTTGTGCCCTGCGATGGACTGGCGATCTGTCCAGGGAGTACCCTGCCTCTCGCCCAAAGTCAGCTGGGATAGGCTCCAGCCCCCCGTGACCCTGCATAGGATAAGCGGTTCTGATAATGGATGGACGCATTCTTGTTTTTGTTTGCAACAGCAAACAGTAGTACCATTTGATACATGGCATTCTACACATTTAGAAACAGATATGTCAACATTAAGCTTTCATGTTCCTCATAGTAAGTAAATAAAATATGAAATTATAGCTATTGATTTATAATCCTTTGTGATGATGGAATCAGTTTACTTGATATTACCACTATCAGTGTGTACAAACTCTTAGTGCACTTCCTCAACAAAATAAAGCCATCAGTTATTCTGCTGTTGCTTTCTCTTTATTTGTCTCACCCTCCCTCTGTACATCTTTTAAAAATAATAATACATTTATCATAGGCGCCTTTCTAGAAACTCAAGGTTTCCGTACAAGTCATAGAAAAGTGCACAATGTATTATCATAATAATGCATTTTATTTAGTTTTTAAGCGCCTTATCAAGACACTCAAAGCACTTTTACACAATCACCAATTAACATCATAGACTGAACAATGCACCGACAGCTATCAAACACCCAGTCTGAGTGATACCACGGCAGCCAATTTGCGCAAGACTTGCTTACCCAACATGAATGTGGTGGGTGGGCGTGGTTTGAGCGTCGGCTGCAAAGAGACTCTCGAATCCGTCACCACAACCCACAAAGCACAGAGTGCTACCGAAAGAAGCCGTTGTCTCCCGTGTGTGTGTTGCGAACTAAAAGGGGTGGCATTTCCTTGCCATAATATAGTATGGTACCCGGAGGAAACCCACGCTCACACGGGGAGAACATGCAAACTCCACACAGAAAGGTCTTGCAGTGAAACCACAGTGCAACTGAGCCACCATGCTGTTGTAATCTTCTGATGTTCATCGATGCCTTCTGCCTCTGTCTGTCCTATGTTTATTGCATCCAAAATGATATATTGTGCTGTTTTTATTGCATATTTATTGTACAGTGACCTTGTGTGTTTTGAAAGGCGCCTATTAATGAAATGCATCACTGTTATTTTATATTTATTGCGGACAGCAGGGTCCCTTAGAAGAACATAAAACATGAACATGACAAACAACTGAGTCACATTCTTACACGGATCAGTATCTTTCAACAGTGATTGATACCAATGCTTTCACTTAGGGCAGAGGTTCTTAACCTGAGTTCGATCGGACCCCAGGGGTTCGGTGAGTCAGTCTCAGGGGTTCGGCGGAGGTCAAAATACACACACTGTGTGTGAGTCTTTTCTGTACGAAGGGTTCGGGGAAGGGTGGAAAGGGTTCGGTGAATGCGCTTATGAAACTTGCAGGGCTCAATACCTCCAAAAAGGTTAAGAACCACTGACTTAGGGGATTGAACCTGCCATACCCTGAGTTTAGGATCTACAAGTAACTTTAATATGAAGTTTTGCAAGATAAGATTCTAACCTTAACTAACTTAATCTCAACTTCTTATTAACTACAGCAAGAAGGTCCTGGGTTCAAACGTCCTCTCAGCCAAGGGCCTTCCTGTGTGGAGCTGTATGTTCTCCCTGTGTTGGCGTGGGTTCCCTCTGGCTTCTCCGGTTTCCAAAGAAACATGCCACATCCTCCTATCAGTGTCCTGACCAGTCACTGACGGTTAATCTGGAGTTGATCTGTGTGTTCTATGTGTGTGAGCAAGACGTAATGTGTGTTTGGCGAGTCTGGCGCAAATTGGCTACTGGGTATCACTCAGACTGAGTGTAGTGTTTGATAGCTGTCAGTCGATTGTTCATTCTGTGGTGTTAATTGATTCCCTGTAAAGGAGCGTTGGGTATAAGAAAGGCAGTATAATGAATGTCCTCATTGTCATACATGAGTCTTTTAAGCCACATCCCTCAGAATAGCTTGTGGTTTTAAAGTCAAGTGGTTTTAAAGAGACACTACAGCAGACATAGACAGAGATCGAGAAATAAGTGCAGAGATGGATTGATATCAAAAAAGAGGTGCAGAAATGGACAGATCAAGAGAAAGGTGCAGTGATGGACAGATCAAGAGACAGGTGCAGAGATGGACAGATTAAAAGAGAGGTGCAGAGATGGACAGATTAAGAGAAAAGTGCAGCAACTATACTAGTGTCTAGAGGAACCATCTGCTGCCAGAAGGGAGGTGTTTTTGTGCATGAGTGCACGCACGTGCATGAGTGTTTGAGGTTGTGTCTGGGCGTGTTTTTGTGTGTGTGCGCCAAAGCAGAATAGTTCACCCAAGTCAAAATGTATTGATACACATTGACTTCTGTTGACCAGCGCAGAAGTATTTAGCAAGTCGAAATGATTCATGGAGGTCGTCAACTCAAAAATAAATCATATTGCACTCCACCATGTAAACGAACGGATATGATGGTGTCAAGAAGATCTGAAACTCACACTTGGTATTTTTTGCATGCTATTTGTACTTACCATCCCTCATATCATCACATTACCATCGCGCAGGACAGGACAATAAGACAGACAGTGTACTAACCCTACAGCTGTACCTCAACTGAGAACTAGTTTGTATAAGTAGATTTATATGGATAACATCCATGCCAATCAAGCTACCAAGATGAATGTCATGGATGATGATGATAATGAACATGTGTATGGAAATGTAAGACACCTCAAACCAGGAACAAGAAGGGATGGAGGACAAGCTCAACTTAGAGGTAAACTAAATAACATACACACACACAAAATGACAAAAATAATGACAAATGACAAACGTATTAATGCAAAAAAGAGAATTATATATATACTGTACTTCCACAAACATTCTTGATACATCGCGTTGTTTCTTCTACGGTGTTTTTCTTCATTACTGACCTCGTTCTGCTTTTTGAGTAGCTAGCTACAAACGGAAAAACTACGGATACACGTCACAGAGCTTGGAAGTCAAGTTCAATGAATTGGATGGCAAAAAAAAATTATATTACAATTTTTTTCTATTTAAACTTGAATGCTAAGATTATTCATTACTGAATTCATGATTGAATTCTCTATTTATGCCTACTTACTGAGTTTGACTTATTCTATTTTAGACATCGGTTAGACTTTGGCCATGCTTGCCAAAAACCTTCAACCCAATGAGCTTGATTGTGTTCACCGGAACACAAAATCATGGTTCTTTTTAAAAGAGGAAGTTAAAAATAACCACTTAAAGTGGTCACATTGATCACAGATTGATATTGTGTGTCCTATGTGTGAGAGAAAGACGTAATATATGTTGGGTGAGCACAAATCTGGCACAAATTGGCTGCCATGGTATCACTCAGACTGGCTGTAGTGTTTGATAGCTGTCGGTCCATTATTCATTCTGTGATATTAATCGGTGACCTAATTGTGTAAAAGTGCTTCGAGTGTCTTAAAAAGGCGCTTAAAACTAACATAAAATGCATGAACTGAACATGAGACATTTACATTAGAAAAGACCAGAAAGTACAGCAAGACAGACAAGGTGGACTGACTTCAAGAGCTGTAGGCCTACCTCAACTAAGAACCAGTGATGAACATATTTAAGCCTAGTTTAAGCCTAGTGGACTTCTAGATAAAACAACAGGGAATGCACTCATAAGCACGCACGCACGCACTCATAAGCACGCACGCACGCACACACCTTCATCCTCATTTATCTCTAGCTGATTATCAGTGCTGCAATAATGTATCTTTCAGGCTGGTTAAGGCCTCCCTACAGAGCTGCTGCATTGTGTCTGGGGCTGCTGTGTGTTTTCCTGCTTGTTGGGATTATAGGCCTGTGGTCTTATCACGCACACCACAACTGCTATAACCTGCCTCAGAGAGATCTCCTGCAAACCAGGAACAAGAACCTGACTAAAGAGATAGACCAATTACAGACAAGTAACAGCAAACTGATTGAAGAAAGAGACCTCCTGCAGAGCAGTAACAACAACCTAACTGCAGAGACTCGCCAACTACAGAGGAAGTTTTTGGGTGAGTCAAACACATCTAAGACCTGCTAGAACTGTACAGCTGAGGCACAGGCATTTTTTAGTTAGAAGTGCCCATCAAATTTAAACAATCACATTTTGTTTGTTTTTGTTTATTAGTCGTTTTGTTTATATTTATACAGTACCATTTAACCATTTGAACACACTTTCCTGTTTAAGTAATCCTTGAAGAAAGGTGTGTCCAAACTTCTGACGGGTACTGTGTAACCAATATAGCTCCTACCTTAATGTATGAAGCACAATTATGAGTAAACCAGTATTCTAGGTTCTGTAAAAGTGGTAAGTGAATAAGGAGACCAAAACTAGGATGTAGAATTTTGCTATTACTGAAAATTTGTATTTGACTAATCAATAGAATTTGCAAAACATTTGAACTTGCAGCATATAAAAATGAAACTTCACATGAGAATAGACACACTATTCAGTTTCTTTCATAAAACCTATACCATTGGGTGTGACCTTGTAATAATGTTTACTTTTTGATTTACTTTAACCCTAATTTATTTCTATAGTTAACCGCATACATCAACATGAACTTTTACTTATGTAGGTTTGGCCAGTATCACTTTGTGTTCTTAACTTCGTAAAAATAATTTGTTTTACTAATAGTAATATCCTCCTGACTACCAGTAGTTCAAATTTGTCCTCTGTGGAGGACATTTGTAAACCTGAATATCTCCCACCCACTGCACACTACTGAATCAACTCCTTTTGGTATCTATAGAGGACATTTAGGGCTTTTCAATGATACCAAATTTGAAGGGGTGTGGCTTT
>JAVQJS010002773.1:0-18509 GCA_036024795.1 Galaxias rostratus | reverse complement strand
TACCTACAAGGACCGTCATGCCCCCCCCCCCCCCACCCCCCTTGCTTTCATTTGCATCGTTCCGAACGTGGCGCTCCGTTGAATTAGGGCCAGCACTGCATTGTTGTTCCCAGGTGCTGATGAGTAATATGTAAAGCAGCTCTCCACCGCCACCGGGGGAGCATAAAAGGGGCGACGACGGAGGTTGCTGTCGTCTATTATTCTCACGCCCCATCTGTTATGTATTGACTACGGAAGTTTGTTCCTTTGGTTACCCCGTAGTTTCGTACCTCTGATATATCTTGTACGTGATATTGATTCCTGGATTATTACAAGTTCGAACCAGTAATACACGTATGTTAAGTTCCTCCCGGTCTCCCGTGTCTTTTTCTAATTGTTATTATACACCACCGAGTATATAACAGTTAGCAGTGAAGGGAAGACAATTATTGGTTAAGAATAGGGTTGAAGGATAATGTAACTGTTGCTTTGTAATTTGTACAGATACAGATAATTACCCATCTAAGCTGTGTGTATACATTGATTAACATGGACACTGGAATAGGTTGTCTCAAATTAGACCACCAACCTTGTGCTTGATGCGTTGAACGTCTGCGGCTGTTATCCTCACAACATCATCAGTCAGGTCACAAACAGAGCACACCAGATCCAGGTAGGTGCTGGCTTGCTCCTGTAGCGCTCTGTAATGTTTCCTCTGCACACAACATAAAATAATAGGTCATAAGATTTCCGTTGTTTATGTATTTATTATAACATTCAATGAGTGATATGATCAAAAGGGTAACTAAAACAATGACATTGATCTTTTACAGTTTATTGGTTCACTAAACCTTTTCAAATGTGAAAAGAACATTTACATTGATTGTTAAAAAAGGTTTGTGCTTATGTTATGTTATGGTGCTTTTATTTGGGCAAATTAAAAATTTCCCCAACATTCACTAAATAATCCAGCAAACATGAAACACTACCAAATTAAACCCACATCAGAATCTACAGAACTCTTAAGATAGAACCAAAAACCGGCTATTGAAACCTGCTAGTGTGTGGTTTGAGTATAAGACTCACTACATAAATAGCTGGCAGAAGTGCATTGTAACTTGTTCACCTGTTTGAGGGCCTCCTGCAGACCAGAGGGAGGCTGGTCGTTTAGCCGTACTTCCTCCTGCACTGAGGACAGCCAAGTCTGACACTGCTGGAGGGTGTCCTGGTGACTGACGTGTTTTTGCAACTCTCGGTCTAGACTCTGGGACACCTGAAGGGCCACAGACAGGAACAGAAACAGGACAGTAATTACCCAAGTGAGTGCAAATGAATCAGTATCAGCAGTGCTGTTCCCTCAGGTTTCTAAGCCTTGAGTTGTACTCACTCTCTGGCCTGTGCTGCAGATAGCAGAGTAGCTGTCTCGCGTGCCTTGCTGATGGGCATGCACTTGCTGGCTGACTTTAGCCTGGACTTCGTCCGTGCAGTTGGCCACTAGATCCTCTCCTTTCTGTTTCAGACTGATCAGGCGCTCCTCAAAGCCTGCTATTTCCTCCATTATTGCCTCGAAAATTAAATAATTAAGACATGAAGAAGTCAATATTTAGCATATTGCTATGCAACACTGGCGCATTAATGTAAAAAGAAAAAAACGTGTCATTACTCTAGTTCTAAATTCCAGTTTACAATTTGAATTATGGGAGCATTCACCTTATGCTTGGCCAATTGCTGTGTGGCCATTTCCATACTGCTGGGTTGCATGGAGTCAGATGTGACCAGCCTACTGGACATCTGCAAAAGCCACTTCTCTACCTCTTGCAGCTCGCTGTTGTAGGCCTCATGCTCCTTCACCCACTCCACAAGGCTTTCAACCTGAGTCTGTAAGGACAGAAACAACTCTCACTTTAGACACAGGAAGACCTATGGTGAAGAATTACCACTAACAAGCTCTGCGTTTCTACTGAAATATCCTGGAATATCAATGGGGTGACTGTAATAATCAATCTAATGTATTTGCTTAACTGCCTGATTGGTTGACCTACTTTTTAACTTGTGTCATAAACAAACGTTCCTCTTACATTCGGAAAGCCATGTATTTGGTCAATATGCTGCTGATAAGCTGAGAATGGGCATGGTTCAACAGGTGGACAATGTACCTTCGCTGCAGCGCAGAGATCCTGGTAGTCTAACTTCAGCTTGCTCATGTTGTCTCTGATGGCGGGGTCACGTACTGTCTCGAGCAAAGCCTCTCCTTTCTCAATGACACACTTGACAGCTGACTCATGAGACTGCACAATCTGTTGGATGGTCTACATAGAGAGAAGGTATTTAACAGAAACTATACACATTATCATTAAGTAAATCATGTTATGCAATAAATTATTATGGGAGTATACATGTATTTATTTTTGAAAATAACGATTTTTACCTTGTATTTGGCCAGCTGTGCCTTTTTCTGGTAAAGTTCAGCTTTGGGCTCCACTGGGGAGCCTAACAAAGCTTTGACTTCTGCCAGCCACTGGGCCTGAGCCCTATACTTGTCCAGGTAGTCTTTGGAAATGGAGATACATTTTTCCAAGGAGCTGTGTTCAGTGCGCAGGTTCCCCAACAGCCTTTCCAGTTGGGCCAGGCAGGTATCCACCTCTTCCTTCAGCTGATTGGCCTCAGGCTCTTCCAGGAAGACCATAGCCCGTCCGGTCTTCTCTCGCATAGTTTTCAGAAAGCCATGGCCCTGCTCCATCTCTACCTGAAGAGCCTGCTTTTCAAATCATAAATACATTTCATTAGAAATGCCGAATAGACTTTATGAATACAGGATGTGGTGTGGATCAATACAATTATGGCACTAGATTACAATTTTAACATTGAGCATCTTACTGGGTCCAAAAGACAGAATAAATGATTATGTCAATGCCCCGAATTATACCTGCAGTTTCTTCATCTTCCTCTCCATGGCCGCACGATCCAATATGTTGATGCTGACAGAAACGGTGCTGAAGTTGTTTTGTGCTGTGCTCAGCCAGTCTGAGAATGTGCTAAAAGAACTATGGGCCTCCTCAATGACTGACACCTCCTCCTGAAGCTGCTTGATGGTTTCCTGTTTGCAGAAATATCCGTTGTGAATAATAAGAGAGGGGGACATGAAGGCACTAACAGGTTGCATGCAAGGGTTTCCATGTGTTAGTGTGAAGGCTCTGCAGAGGCACAGTCTTCTGAGGGTTTTAGACATATTCTCACCAGTAAATGCAGCAGCAGGACATGGTAGCGAGCAGTTAGTTGAGTGGCCCTGGAGCTGACCCGGCTGCTTATGTGGGTCTCATCTAGAACTTGCTGGGCCAAGAGGCTCAGCCCTTCCATTTCCTCTTGATACACCAAAACCTCCTCCTGCCAGCTCTGAACACAGAAAGAAGATTGCATGAATAACTTAATTACGTTATCAATCTAATCTTAATTCAATTAGCATGGACGTAAAGGTCTGTATTTAGGAACGGTTTTCAACAATCCAGAATTAGTTTCATTCAAAGAACTTTAACCTTTAAACCACTGCTGACCTTGATGAGCTGCAGTTGGGCTCCCTTTGTCGCACTGTCAGACCTACGGTGGCTCCGCAGTTGACCTTTACTCTCCATGCCCTTCAGCCAGGTGTCCAGGCGCTGGAACTTCTGCTCCATCTGCCTCAGCTTGGCCAGCGCACTGTTGAGCTGGGTCCTCGTGTCCCCTAGTCGGCCCTGGTACAGTCTCCACTCCTGCTGAGCAGTTTCCAGCGCCCGGTCCTCAGTCTGTGGTTGGCCCCACGGCAGGACCTGCTCTCTATTCACCATAATGGCATTGAGCATGGCCTGGCCCTCAGTACAGTGCAGCTGAAGCTCCTGTGAATCAAATGGTGGTTAATACTACTTAATTGGCCCACCAGCAACCAACAATGTCAAATTTAAACTTTCTAACCAAAGCTTAGACATATATATATATATATATATATACATATAGATATAGTTAGCCAGATGGAAATATACAGTACATTTGTTTTAATAATTCCCATCATAAGTGAATGCCTGAGACAACCACAAATTGTTCCTTCTTAACCTGTAGTTTTTGTAGTGTTTCTTCTAGAGAGTCCACATCTCCCTCCAGCTGGGTGTAGAGACTGAGCCTCTCCTGCTCTTGCTCCAGCCACTCCTCAAATGAATGTAGCCCTTGCTGGTACACCAGGTGAGCCTGCACCAACTCCTCAGCCTTTCCCACAGCACTCTGATAGAAAGGGAAATAAAAATGAATCATACAGTTTAAAAAGGAGCTGTCAATTTCACCAACAATTACTGTAATAAAAATTGAGTAAAAAAATACTTTGCATTAATTGCATGAAAAAAACAGGAACAAATTATGACATTAGATTCTGCTTAATAATGTAATTTAGGTTATGTTTGTAACTCGCCAATACCTTGGAATTGTCTCTGACAGCATTGTAGCGCTCCTGCAGATCTTGGAGCTCCATTTGGGTCACATAGTGTTCAGCCATTTTGGCCCCTTTGGCGGTAATAGTCTCCAGTAGACTGTTGTGGCTGAGAACGTCCTCGTAGAGCAACTGGAACAGCATTACCATAAATTTGTCTCAAACCAAGGTTTCAATTTGTAAAAAAAAAAAGAATGTATTCTCATTTGTACTAACATTATACCTTAGCTTTACTCAGGTTGGTAGTTTTATCTCTCATCTCTGAGCACTGTTTGTCAATGGGGTCAAGACTCTCCTCCACACGCTCCACCCAACCTACAAACTGACTAACATCCTCCTGGTAACTGGTCCATTGAGAAAGGGCACCCTCTAGCTGACTGTAAAGGGACAATAAAACTAGAAGTTTTATATGTTTGCATCAAAATCCTGGCAATTTTCCTACCACTTTAAAAATCAACACAAATTTTTATATAAACAAAACAACAAGTACATTTTTTACAGATACAGGCAAGCAATCAAATGTAAGAATCATTCGAAACCAGTGACCTTTTGCACTGGATGGAGGCTGACAGCAGGCCATCCCAGGAGTCCTTGAGGTCCTGGACGTGTTTCCGGACCACAGGGACACCCTCAGCAGAGGTGTTTCTTTGGACAGACTCCCCTCTGGTGATCAACATCTTCAGCTGAATCTCTTTCTCCTGCCGAGCCGTCAGCAAAGCCTGGAATGACACAAACACATTAAGGCAGTCACACAAACATATCGACTCAAATAAGAACTATGTGTTTACAGAAAATATATACAGACTCTAATTTAAAAAGGTATAATCAAAATTGAATCTTCTATTAAAAAAAACGGTTCAATTAAAAAACTTCCAATTAAGTACCTCCAGCTTGATCATCCTGCTGTCCAGAACGTTTTTGTCTGCTGTGAGCGTGCAGTAGGTCTGTAACATGTGGCTGGTGTCAGCCACCCAATTCTGAAGCTCTTTCAGCCCTTGTGTGAACAGCTGGTGCTCTGTGACTATCCGGTCGATCCGTGAAGCTTTTTCCTATGGGCACACATTGAAACACACACAAAAGCTTAATGAGTAATTAAAAAATTTGCCAAATTGTTAATAATTCACAAGCAGACTAAACTTTACATGTAGGCAATTTATTTGATGGGAAAGGTTAATGTGGCATTAACAGACGACGACACTTTAATTGACAACCTCAAAAACTATTATGGCAAAAAGATTGTATCTTTTTTTAAATCAATTAGTTTTCATCATCTTTATCATTTCATTATAACTATCAAAATAGCTCCCTCGAGTTTATTGCTTCTGTCTCTTCTCCAGCTTCAACCCCAAGACTCCTCTTAGACTGGCAGACAAAGAGACATAAGAGACAGGCAGGCATTACCTTGGTCAGGTTGGTTAAAGCTAGGTACTGAGCAGAGAGCTGAGAGACATGGTGCATAAAGCCCTTGCCGGCCGCATGTTCGTCCCACAGCAGCTGGGCCTTCTCTTTCAGCCTGAGGAGCTGAACCTCCTGAGAAGCTAACTCCTCCAGAACCGACTGGAAGAGCACAAGCAGGTTACCAAAGAGGCAGGCAAGCTGACATAGACAAGCAAGATCAATAGAGAGAGCAAAACGGGTTAGAGTGACAACATGGCAGAGAAACAGGTAACCGGTAAAAAGCAGAGATCAAAGCAAGTAGCTTAATAAATAAATAACTTCAATATATATTTGTAATTCTGTACCAACAACATATAATAAGCATTTAGTTTAGTGGCAGAAAATATTAGAAGCAGGGATGAGTACTGTAGATAAGCAGAATAGCTAGCTATCGTGAGCAGGAAACTTTCAGTGGTCGCTAAGGCTGAGTGGAAAATGCTGTAGTTAGTGTAGAATATTAATGGCGCTATCTAAGGAAGGGCCACTATTGCCAAACGGGTGAAGATCTGTGACACGATTCTGTGGGGCCTGGCCAACAGAACTACCTGCAGCTTGTGAAGCTCATGCTTCTTAGCCACCAGGTCGTGGAGCCGTGTGCTACTCTCCTGCACAGCTACCTCGGTGTGATCGAGCCACTCCTGAAGTGGCTCGGCGCTTGTCTCAAAGTCCCTCATCTGAGACTGGATGTTCTGAAAGTAGACATTTTTGACGGTAGAAAATCTTTCAAGATCTAATGAATCAAAATGTAGGTCATGTTCAAAAAGTATCAGAAAGCAGCTACACATTTGATTTTACCTGTAAGCCTGTCTCTCTCAGATGAAGGTTGGACATGAAAGTTTTCCACTCATCTCTGGTGCTGTTTATTTTTGTCCTGACTGTGTCAACTCGGTCTTTAGCAAAAATGCTGATGACCAGCTCACCGCTGACCACAACACTGTTTAGTTTGGACTGTCCCTGTTCCCTGTCATTCAGAAACTCCTGCGCAGGACACACGTTAAGATTAACATACACACTTGCGTCATTAAGAAAATACAGTGGATCTGTAAATGCTACAACAATGTAGCAAAGTGAAGCAGGTAGAATCTTGCTGGGTCAAAAATAAGTACAAATGCAATCTACGGATGTTGCAAGTCTCACTGACTCTTTTTTTTTTATTGATTTAAATGTTTTCCCATTGAATGTTTAACAGATAATCTAACGCAGCTTGCATCTTAAGGAGGAATACCTGAATCTTCTCAAGACTTGAAGAAGCTTCACTAAGGTTCTGGGGCACATCAAAACACTTGGCTGTGTTGATTTTGGCATTGACCAGCCACTGCTGAAAGTCACGGGAGGCTGACCGGAACCTCTGCTCCAGGATCTTCTCCTTGAACTGACATTCCCTGGAGGCCTGGAGGCTCAGGCTGGACAGTGAAGAGAATACGAGTGGACATTATACTGAAGATAAAATTTGTAAATAATATAATTATAACCTGTTTTATTGACTATTTATTGTTTACAGCACAAACAGCTTTGTACAAATACCATGGTACAGTAAAACTATTTGGATTATATGTTTGTAAAATAATCTGTCATCAAACCATAGATAAATAAACATTTGTCTGAAAATAAAGCCATCTTAGAATAGCTTTCTTAGAGATCAACATAATATATAGTTCGGCCAATTACCTGTTGTATTCTTTGATGAGAGAAGAGACCTTGTCTGAGAGTGTGCCCAGATCCCTGGAGAAGCGACACAGGTCATTGAGCTGGGTCTTCAAACTCTCCGACATGGTCTCAGCCTTGACAAGTCCCTCCATCGTATCCTGTGAAATATACAGCGCGTTATCATTAGAGGATTGGAGAGCTCATTCTAAAAAACCTTATCCTGTCATACATATTTTAAATGTTTTCATCCATATTATATTAGCTACAGTAGACTAATGTTTTTTGCTATGAAAAAATACATTGTGACCACATTATTGCCTTGATTATTAATGATATACACTATAATTTATTTAAGGTGAGATTTTTATTGAAGCTGAGAGAATCTTACTTTTGCTATCTGCCAGCCCTGCACAGCCTCCTCCCCTGTGTCCTTCCCCTCTGCCTGGGCAAGTCGGAGGCGCCAGCCCTGTAGCTGACGGCTGAAGTCATGAAGGTCCTGCTCCAACTGGGCAGCCAGGCCATTGAACTCCTGCTCAGAGCTGGCTATTTGAGAGAGTGCTGTCTCCAGTCCTGCTTGGGTCTGCATCGCCCCACGTTCCCACTGCTCCCAAGCGGACAGCAAGGCTGACTCCTCCCGCTCCACCGCCTCAAAGCCCCCCGAACCTGTATGGTCTCTGGCTGAAGCCCCACACCTCTGCACCTTGTTGAGTCTTTCCCTGCCGCGCTGCCTGGAGTCTATTAGCTCCTTCAAAGATAAACCATAGCATTGCATGGGCATTGTAACTTGAATGTAATTAGCTCTACTAGTGAATCCACAGCCAGTTGAGTCAGGTATATTTGGGAATACGTAACCGGCTACCATCAAATGAAGATCAGATTTGTGATGTTTTGGTAAAGCCTACCCGGACTTTGGAGAGCTTCCTCTTGATGGAGCCAGAGTCCCCTGACAGATCTGACCAGCGCTGAAGCTCCTCTTTACCAGAAGTCAGCCAGTCACTGAAGTCCCGCACAGCCTCCAAGTACTGCTCATGCTCACTCACAATGCCTTCCATTGCCTGAACTTTACCCTTTAAGTTAGATAAGCCATTGTTGTTTCAGTATAATATGTGGAATGAATAAGGAATCTTTACATATTTGAAATATGTAAAATGGACTTCTAGTGAAAGGGGTACATGACTTAACTTTTTTTTATATTTTGGGACAAATTGACAGCAACAACCTGTATAACAATATCCCATGAAAAAACACATAAATGTTTACCTTTACCACAGCAGAGATGTCAGCAAAATGGGTGCTCAGTTCTTCCCTTTGCTCCGGACCAAAGGTGTGGTCGCCAGTCTTTTCGTGCAACTCTATAGCTTTGTCAGTAACTCGTGTCAGTGCAGCCTGATGGGCCTCCACGTCAGCGATAATGGCCCTGAGGCGCTCCAGCTGGGAGGCCTTTTCCTTCAGGCCAGGCTGCTGGGGAAGAGCCATCCCCACTTCTTGTTCTACAGACTCCATCCACTGCTGAAGCTGGCTCTTGTGCTCCTGGTGACTATTCCACTGGGCCAATGTCCATTCCAAACGACTGAAGAAGACAGCCAACACTGACTTAAAATGACACATCAAGCTAGTTTCGGGCACTCAACTAACATCTAATAATTCACAAACTGCATGCTAAATACACTACATGTTCTTAAAGGAACTTCCAACTTTTACACATTTATACATTTGATTAAATCATTGGATTTTTAGGGGAACAATCAAATGAAGAGTGGCAGAGAGCAGATATAAGGTAGCTTTGTTAATATGATTGATCTTAGAACGTGTATTATGATAAATATGAACATAGTAGTCTGGAAATGGGTTTCCTGAAAATCAACTGGGGTTCAGTTAAGCAGTTTAAGAAAATGTTGTGGTTTCATAGAAGAGGGCAAGGCTTGTGCACCTGTGACAGCTCATGGAGGTCATGAGCATGTTGGCCCAGGCATCCTTCAAGCTCTGCAGCTGGGAGCGGATGGTGTGCTGGCCTTCGGCAGGGTTGTGTTTCAGGACCTGTTCACTTTTTCCGACAGTCATGTTCAGCTTCACCTCTCCATCACCCTTCATTAGGAGGATATCCTGTTCAAGCAAGAAAACACAGTAAAAAACAAATAGCATTTACAGTGCAATATTTTTGGCCTAGAGAAATGTAAAGCCTGGGAACTGTCATTAAAAGGAGCTAACTCCAGCTCTTTATCCCAAGAACACACACTTGGCTGACCTGTACAAGCCCCAGCCTCTTTTCTAGTGTTTCTTTATTGCCCACAGTGCTGTTGAGGGAGTCCAGGCGCTCCTGTACTCCGTGGACCCAGGCCCAAGTGGTCTGCAGCGTCTCCTCAAAGGCCTGCTGCTCCTGCAGGGTGAGCTGGCAGCTGCGCAGCCTCTCCCTCACGCGCCTCAACAGGGTCTGATGCTGTGACTGCAACTGGGCTGACACCCTCGTTTCACCTCCGTCACCCCGACCCCCCTCGTTCAGTGCCATGGCCTCTTGACACAGGCGCTCGAATGAGTCTCTGCATGTAAAAAGGTATGAGGTGAGAATTTGAATGAAAATGCTGTACACATTTAGGTATTGATGCAATTATTAATTTCTAGAATGATCAAAGCATTTGTAAAGGTTTAATTTTGATATGATATAGCTCCCAGCAAAAACATGTGTACTGTAGGCATTCCATACATATAGTTTCATATTCCAGTTTTTTAAAATGTTGATTCATCACCTCTCTTTAAGCACTTCCTGTAAGTATTCATCCACTCTCTCCAGAACAGCCTTTTCAGGTCCACTCTCTTTTACCCCAGGGAGATCAGTAGCCATCCTCTGCTCCATGTTTTCCAACCACCATCGCATCTTCTTCAGACGACCCTCAAACCTTAATCACAGCGAATCGATTTTTGTTGTATGTATCATGTGTACAGTATCTTTCATCAACAAGAAAGATATTGATTTCCCAAAATCAGCCAAAAACAATTTAACCTTGAATAAAACTAAGATTACCGCAGCTCTAACCCTTTGAAAAAACACAGCCCGGATTAATGTATTTATAATTTTCATAGGATGCAATTCCAACACCCCCAGTGCCTCACCCTTTCATCAGAGAGGCACTGTCCTCAAGGATCTGCTGGTTCTGTCTGCACTGCTCTACGAAGCCATCCCAGTCTTGCTGAATGGAGGAGAGGTGCTGCTGCACCTGCCCAGCACTGGCTTTAGGAAGGTGAAGCAGAAGCTTCTCTCCTTCCTCACACACCTGAGTCAGACGTACTTCACCTTCCTCCACACGCTCCAATGCTCCCTAGAACACAAAAAGAAGTCAAAGTTAGGAATGGAGAGAATTATTTTTATAAACTTTATATACTATTTATATTGCAGGTATATTGCAGGTGTCCGTATGGACTAAGAGTTGTCCAACAGTGTGGTGTGTTTAAGTGTACCGTACCTTTAACTTCTGAAGTTTCCGCTCTACAATGAATGTGTCCCCTGACCGGTCCGAACATTCTTTCACAATTTCTCTCTGCTCAGACAACCAGCGGTGGAACTCCTGAACAAGATCTTAAGAACAACAGAGAGACGTAACTAGACTACCAAGATGTTACTAGAATGAACGTGGCTTTAAAATTGTATATTTTTTTCTATATAAATATGAAAGGTTTTGATCGCAGAGCAGTGAAATAGATGACGAAGAATACCAAAGAGAGATTTGCAATGCAGCATCCATACAAGCATGAGGCACCCATTCAAAATAGCAATCACGAGACAAAATTTAGGACCACACATAGACACAGAGGAGCCTCTTTTCATACAGTCTTTGCCATGCTGGAGTCAGCTTCACTTACCATTGAAGTGCTGTTGCAAGCCGTGCTGCAGTGATGCCAGCGTCCTGGCAGAAAGCTGGTTGACAGACTCGTAGCTCTTGATGAGGTCAGTGAGTGCAGAGCCCAAGCCAGCCAGCTCTTCGGAGGGATACTTTCTGCAAAGGGTGTTTAGGCTCTCTCTGGTGGCATCAATGCTTCCCTGCTGGTTCTGCAGTTCCTTCTGCAGGTCCTGTTTGTCACATTAAAATATTTAGTGACAAGTAAATCAAGGTAAATGTCTTGAAGAAAATATAACCCTTTTATTTGCAGGCCCTAAATAATCACCTTGACTCTGCAGATATCCTCAGGATCAGATCCACCTGGAGATGAAACCAGGGAGTCCTCCATGCTCTTCAGCCAAGCAGACATTTGGGAAATGTAGTCATCTAGCTGTTTTCGTTGAGAGCTGAATTCTCTGAGATTTCCCCTGGCTTGCTCACAGTGCTTCTCAACAACGCTGATTTTCTTTTTCAGGTCGGATTCCAGAACCTACCACACATAAAACCTACATGAAAGTCCTTTAGTAGATGCTTTTATCCATACTTACAATGACATTTCAGGCACAGTTCCTCTTAAGGTTAAGGGCCTTGTTGAGGGAAACTGTGGTGGTGGCGGTCCCAGGCGGGTTCAAATTCATGACCTTCATTCCACACAATTAAGCTGGGTATCTATTTATTTCTGATACTGACAAACAAAACTCAATGCACATCAGATATGCCCAGAGGTAAACTTATCAATACACTCTGACGTCAAAAGTGACAATATTTAGCACTACCTGTAGTTTGGCAGGGGTCTCCTGACTGCGGCTGTGTTGTTTTAGTTCAGAAAGTTTTCCTTGTAGTGACTCAAGCTTCTGTTCCTTTTCACCAATTTCCGCCTATAAGACAGTCAAATCAATAGGATGTGGTGCATCACATTAATATAAAACTACTACTGTCTCAAATTACTCTCAGTTTGGCTGTGGCAGTGAATGAACCACAATTACAATAATAATATAACAGGCATACGTTTGTGATTTGAGAATAGAATAGGGGTACGTTTTAAAAAAAAAGATTCTCTGAGGTCATCTTACACGTAGTGTTAAGAGTCTGGCAGATGTCCTCTGACTGTCATTGAGGTTGTTCAGGCTCTCACTCAGTTCAATCATAGAGGCATTGGCCCAGCTCTCAATGTCTTCAGTAATTTTACGCACGTCATCCCATACAGCCAAATTCTGGCTCAAACAGTCAATGTTGTCATCTATCCTTTCAGAGACCTGGGGGAAAAGAATGTGAACATATGTTCATACATACATTTATACTGTTCAACTGAAGTGAGCTGTGGTGTCTATGAGTAGCCCAATGCAATTGTGTTCAGTTTTTTTTTTTTACATTCTAGCGACAAGCCTAAGTTTGGCACTAATTCCTTTCTTGAACACATCTCTCCTCCAGTTATTTTTTTAGTTAATCTCACGTCCAGCCATTGGTCCACCAGAATCTCCATGTCCTTCTTCATCAGCAGGGCGTCACAATCCGGAACTTTCCTCAGCTCACTCAGCAGATGCTTCCCTTTGTTTGAAAACTGATCCAGATCATGTTGTCTATCAACCATTTCGGCCTTAGCTGCTTCATGCTGAATAAGAAGGAAATTTAGAGATTTTTTTTTTTTAACACACACACACACACACACACACACACACACACACACACACACACACACACACACACACACACACACACACACACAAACACACACATACAAAAGCCTAGCTTAATAAACAAATGTACCTTTGCGAGCAGTCTCTTGGTCTCCTCATGGTCTGTCACGGCTGATCCAATGTCAGCCACAGCTTCAGAGCTTTCTATGATGGCACTGAGAGAGGTCTTCAGACTTTGGTACTCTCTCATCAGCTCCACCAGAACACCACACTGCTCCTGCCTGAAAAAAAAACAGTAGAGTACCATAATCAATACCTGTTTACTGTTAAGGTATGAGGGGGGGGTAGTAAATGTGCCTACCTGTCAGTGATCAGTTTCTTTGTGTCTTCCCAGGTGGTCTCTAAGAGATTGATCTCTCGAAGCACCTCCCCAGCTAACTCTGTGTCCCTATGGGCAAGTTGCTGGCCTTTGTCCCGAAGCCACTGCTCTTCATGCTGGTGAGACTGGAGCTCATCTTCCAGCTGATTAAAGAACCGCAGCCTGCCATGGGAGGGAAATAAGAACATGCTAAAGACACCAAGTATATTTCAAATAGTAACAGACTGTTTATTACTAAAGTAAGCTAAGCTTTATTTGACCTCTGATTCAAGGTCAATGGGCTGGGTTCTTTGAGGCTATGATGGTCAGCCTTCTCTTCAATATCTTCCACGATTTTGAGCAGCTGTTCCTTGCGATGGCGGAAAGAGCTCCACAGGGCCCCGAGGGCCTCAGCCTCGCTTTGCTTTGTGCCCAGGAGGTTTCTCACCAAATCCAACTCTGCGCTAAGAGCATCCGCCAGCATGCGGCAGGACGCACGCGACCCATCCTCTCCTCTGAAGTGGAGGTGGGCTTTGCAGAGGCTGCTGTCTAAGCTGACCGCCAGCGACTCCAGGCCGCTGATGTTGGGCACCACGGTGGTCAGCTTGTGCTGCAGCTCCTCCACCCTGCCCCTGTCCCAGCTCCCTGCGCTCTCCACTGTGTGCCTCAGGCCCTGCAGCAGGCCCGCCACATCGCCATGAGTCTGCAAAAAAACCCGAAGCTTCTCCAGGGACTCAAGGCGGAGTTGAGCAATCTGCTGCGCCTCCACGTAGGGCTGTAGACTGCTTTCTCGTTTGGTTTGGACAAGCTGAGTGTCACCGAGCTCACAGGAGACACACAGGGCCTGGGCCTGCTGCTCTAGGCATTCTCTCTCCCCAGTCTGCCTTTGCAGAGTCATCAGTGTTTCCTGTATTGGGGATAGTGAGATTGATTGGGGTTTAGACACAGACAGTAGAAAATCTTTCACTAGGCACAGCACTTTACCAGAGGATTGGACATTCAGTATCATTACATTACCAGAGATAGAAAGTGTTAGTGTTACTGAGTACAGTCTAGGAGATACAGCGGTAACTATTGTATCCCTGACAAATCATATATAGCTATACAGCAAAAAAAAAAATAGAAGTTAGGACTAGCTAATGCTCTGCAAAAAAAAACTTCAGTTGAGAGTCTCACCTTGACTTGAATAGTAGCAGGTTGGAGATCCGATATATTGATCTGACAGGTAGAGTGCAGACTGGAGAGAATGTTTTCACTTCTCTGGGAGAACGTCAGCACAGCCTGGTCAAACTGCTCCAACTTTGAAAGGTGCTTCTGAAGCTCTTCCATTCTGACAGAGACAAGATCAATAGACAGGTGAGTGCTTCAATTTTCGGGTGGTTAATAAACATATTGGTTTTTCAATGTGTTTGCTGTGATCAAAATAAAACCTTTCAACCTGTGAGAAATGACTTTAGTCTGGGAATGCCATCTATTCTGTAGAATCTCAAGCTCTTCTTTAAGTTTCTTCACCCTCTCTTCTGGTGCCTTAGGATAAAGAGAGATTCCAAGAGACACCAGGCCTGGCAGGAAAGGTTCTAAAGTCTGCACTTCAGAGTGCAAGCCCTGTAGAAAAAAATTGCTTGATTAAACCTTTGCTTGTGGCCTCGAATTTGAAATCACCTAAATATTCCATTGTTTGTAAACAGCATTGCAGGAGTGTTTTTGGAACTTTACCTGCAGGTCTTGCAGTTCACTGTGGAGCTTGGTTTTATCAGCAGGAAGGGAACATGTTTCTGCATTACACATCAACTCACTTCTCTCCAAGCAGGTCATCAAGGTAGATCTATCCTTCTCATACCTAAATAAAAGTATTGTATATTGCATGATTGTAAAGTAATAAATGTTGCAGTACAGAAATAAATGGATAGATAAAAAGGAAATGTTTACACCGACAATATAGTTCTTTCAATTAAGTTGTTCTATATTCAAGTTCAAATCAATGTTTTCTGAAACAGTTTGGTTATATTCAAAAAACAAATGCAAATTTATGCTTTCAAACCAACTACTGTTACATGACGATCTCATTTCTTACTTCTGCCACAGGGACAGCAGGTTCTCCATTTCAGTCTGCTTGTCCTTTGCCTGCTGTATGCTTTGGTCGTAGCTAGCTTGAAGCGCAGCTACGGCTGTCTCTGCTTGCTCTCTGTCACTGAGCCTGCGGGCCCCAGCAGACAGGGACAACAAGGCCGTCTTCTGCCTCTCCAACCCCTGAGACAAGTCCTGATGGAAAACAAACAAAGACAGTTAATTACAAAAGAGCTCTACAACTGGTGAAACCTTAGTCACGTCCACTTTTGTTTCCAAAGCAGACAGGTGAAAAAACAAATTGATACCATATGGTTTTGAAGAGTTTTGTAGGTTTCCGAAGAGTTAGTGCAGCAGTTGATCGGATCCTCAAGTTTTGCAATTAGATCATTAAGTGTTGATTTTGCCTTTAGAAACAAAATAAAGGTAAAGAGTCACCATTATTTCCAAATTAAAATGCTACAAATTTTTCCCCGGATTATATGTAGCCTAACGTTTAGACTAAATCGATTTCAACATTAAACTCGAAACAGACCAAGCGAAAAAACCTTACACACTCAAACGGCCTTGCTTTCTCCCATTACCTCCTCTAGGCTTGTGTTGAACCTCATCTGGTGGGATGAGTTTTCCTGGAGCTGCCCACTATGCTGCTGCACGCTCTCCCTCAGCTCTTCCCAGTACCTGCCAATCTGAGTCAGACGGGCTTTGATGCGTGCCGCCTCTCCCGAAGACATAAACTGGGCCAGAGCCTGGGAGTCTGTCTCAAGCTGAGGTAACACATCAGCCCGCTCCACCAGCTCTGCGCTCACAACCTGAAAGAAGTGGCAGCAGACATATTTCATAAACAGTCGAAAGCGCCCCTTTGAAATTGAATGAACATATTCAGTTGAACATATCAAGAAACATCAAAACATAAAAACCAAAGATTAATTCATCCTAAACAATGTGTTGCAATGTTCCTACCTCAACAGTATTTATTTGCTGCTCAAGAGGAGCAGTAGAACTTTTCAAGGCATCAAGAACCTTTTCCTTTTCAGTTATCCATGAGGAGAAGGTCTCAAAATCAATCCTAAACTGGTCCCACTGAGTTTTCATTGCTTCGAGTGACTTTACACTAAAAGAGGGAGTTAAGGTTGATAAAACAACAGGCAGAGGACAACGCCACACAGTAAAGAACTGACATTCAGTACTGTACTTACTCCTTTTTGAGCCCAGCTTCCACTTTGCTCAACTCCTCACTGAGGGAACGAGCTTGTTCCTGGAGCAGAGTTTTGCTTTTTGGACCAAGTTGGATCTCTGTTGCCCTCTTCAACAATACGTTCATATGAGAAGTCTCAGCTTCACATTGCTTCAGCTGCACCTGGTGTGCCATACGATGGCAGATAATATGATTTGATTTTACGATTTAAGAATCTCTATGTTAACACATTTAGCAACCAAAAGAATAATGCACGTTAGGGTGGGCCCGGTAGTGTAATCACAGTTGTAAATACTAACTCTGGCCTGGTCTAGTTCCACTGTAAGGCTTTCGGGGCTGCTGAAGTTCAAGTCTTTCTCCATTGCAGAACGGGCCTTGTTGACAAACGCCTGGACAGCTCCTTGTTGGTTGTCAAACTCCTGCCAGGCAGCAAGAGTGACCTGAATGAGGACAAAAGAAGATATACTTCACTGCACACAAAAGTTCCACTGATACTACAGTGTTTCGTGAAGACTGAAACTATTTCATAATTTTAATTAAATAAAAAAAAATAAAGCAAAGAGATCATAAAAGAAACCAGATAAAAAATAAATAAAAGTAATTTATTAAAGATTCCTCACCTCTAAGCTTTGCTCCTGTGCATCAACAGTCTGTTCCATCTTGCTGAGTGTGTTCTCTAGACTTTGCAAGTCTTGCTGCAGAGATTCCCCCAACCCCTCTTCAGTCTGGAGCTGTTGACCTCTGGTGATCTGCTGCTGTACTTCTTTCCTCCTCATCTTCAAGCGCTTCAACAGTTGCTTAAGAAAAAAAGAAAATAAGCAAACCACTTATTTCAGGCCATTACTATATAGTTACAATGCAAAATAAAATGTAAACCCATCTTTCTACCTGGTGCACAAGAAGCGTTTGCTGAGCTTCTCTCACATTCTCAGAGTTTAGTATTCTGGTGACCTCTGCATGGGCTTCCTGCTGGCCCAGAACCAGCTCCTCCAGGGTCACCCGAACCTCCTCCCTAAACTGCACACAGTCTCCCACAGCCAGAATCACCTTCTCAGCCTGGATGACAGCAGAGGAGGGAAACAGAAACAGTTGCCTATAATGCAAATCAATTAAACGTCACACCAACGAGATAAAGTGTATTGAATACTAAGATCTATGCTAAAGCACTGTTTAAAAAAAAAAAACAGTGTAAAAAAAAAAGTATAATACTTATGATTAATAATGTGCTCCAACAACAAATATTACCTTGAAAAAAGGGTTATGTCTCTATCTGTAAAAAAGCATGAGCTTAACCTGATGTTGGACAATATGATCATATGAAGCTCTAATAACATCAATCAGACTTGACTTGCCTCTGATAGAGATGCAAGAAGGCCCTTGAAGTCTGAGGAGAGCTTGCTGACGGCTCCTCCATGCCTCTGGGCATCACTATCACTGCAGATCTCTATCAGCACAGCCAAACGGGACTTGAGCCAGCCCAGGTTCCCCTCTTGCAGCTCGGCATCATTCCGCATCTCCTAAAGACAATGATAGAGAGTGCCATACTGTATCCTGCCAATATGGATGATCATAGGATTTTATGAAAAGCTAGACTAATCAGAAGCACTGTGAAGAAACCAGATTCAAGGACAGTTTCTTTCCCCAAGCCATCAGGCTTTTGAACAATCACACTTGAGCCCCTACCCTCCACACACAATAGGCCACTTAGATTTTTTTACTGTCACTTTATTCGGACTCTGTCACCTTAGTACCCCATACGCCGGTCATCTCTATAACTTATAGTTGTATATTTTGAATTAGATTTTATTTACTTTGCATTATATTCTATTGAAGTATTTTGTATATTGTATTGATGTCTGCATTA
>JAVQJS010002753.1:0-10109 GCA_036024795.1 Galaxias rostratus | reverse complement strand
CCCCCCCCCCCCCCCCCCCCCCCCCCCCCCCCCCCCCCCCCCCCCCCCCCCCCCCCCCCCCCCCCCCCCCCCCCCCCCCCCCCCCGCCCCCCCCCCCCCCCCCCACGCGCCCGCCATTGCAGAGTGAAGAGGCTGAAGTGGAGCGAGGGAGCGTTGGAGCGATAAAGAGAAGTGGAAGGAGGAGCGATACGGAGAGGGCCTCCTGAAAGGAATGGAGGTGCGGATGTTTGTTTTTGGGGGGAGAGGGTTGCTTTAAATGGAGGGAGGGATGTGTTAGGGGAAACTGGAGATGCGCGGAAGAGGGGTAGGTAGACAAGGCGAAACAGAGAAAGAGAGAGATATATAGAGAGAGATCTGGGTAGGGGGGTGAGGGCTCGGTCAGGCCCACAAAGAGAGGTGGATTTGAGGCTTAGATCTGGAGAGAGATGGTCTGACGCTGACTGTCTCTACTCCGTAGATGCACGCACACACACACACACACACACACACACAACTAAATCACCCTCTGACACCTTTGTCTTTGGCCTTTGCCTTTTGTTCTCTGTCTTTCCCTCACACACACACACACACACGCACACACACACACACACACACACACACACACACACACACACACACACACACACACACGCACGCACACTCAACCGATCTTATCTCTGTCAGACTGTCTACCTATGTGAGACAGTACAGTGCCTCCCGCTCACTGTCTCAGAGAGAAGAAAGCGCAGGCCCACTGCCTTGAAGTATTAGTTACTTGAAAGCACTGCTGAGCCCATAAACACTCACACACACACTCACACAGAGAGAGACACGCACGGGCTCACACTGTGGCAGTCAGTCAGCCCTGCTGTCTGAGCAGACAGCATCTGTTCTTTGCTCTTTCATTTTCCCCTGCCACCCCACCCCTCTGGAACAGGTGGGGAGATTGAGACCGTTGGGAGGAAACACAAACATACACACACACACACACACACACACACACACACACATCCAATCCTGCTACTAAGCTGATATTCCTTAGAAAAACACATGTTGGCGGTTCCCCTGCATGTCACACACACACACACACACACACACACACACACACACACACACACACACACACACCTGCTATGGGCAGTGCCACACACACGGGAGGTGCCGGGCCGGCTAGGCGGCGCGCGGCGAGTTCACACACCATCTGCCCCAAAGCTAAACACAGGATGACAGATTAGGGTTGACAACACAGAAGCCTGCTCAGAAAAAAAAACACACACATGTTAGCCAGATCCCAAAAACAATTAGCGACAGAAAGACAACAGTTCATTCCAGCCATGAACTCGACACTCACACGCACACTTATCCCATCCATCACTCGCTCCACAGCGGTGCACTGGCCCAGATAGAGGCCTCCATCTCTGGTCAGCACGTGGCGCAGTTTGACCGCTCCACTCTCAACCACACCTCATAAACGCATTCTCAAACCCTGAGAGATCTATCTCTCTCTCTCTCTCTCTCTCTCTCTCTCTCTCTCTCTCTCTCTCTGCTCATGTATCTCCTCATCACTTTGGTGCACTTTCTACTGTAAATGAACGTACAGAACATAATTTTGCTTCGGTCTCAATCCGATTATGATTGATTATGAAGTCAGAGAAATTGCATCCAAGGCTAAGTATTTAGTATAAACTGCTTGGGCTTGAAGCACAATAATTACTACGGTTTTAAACGGGTTTCTATATAGAGAGCATTTTGATGGCAGACGGGGAAGACAGATCTGATCCTGGATAAGCCACTGCAACATTCCCCATAGGCGTCTTTGCAAGCTTCCAAGGAAAAAAATCACTGTCGGCTCGACATGCCCACATCGGGAATGCTTGGAAACCCTTCCACTTTATTCAGAGGGAGACTGTGCCAGAGGGTATGGAGGAGTTAGCTGTGTGTGTGTGTATGTGTGTGTGTGTGTGTGGAGAGAGAGGGGGTGGGGGGCTGTTGCGAGAGTCTCTTGTGATAGCGTTTCTATTTTGGAGAGACAGGCTCTGTGGAAGAGACATTTTTTACTTATCTGCATTGGCCAGCCGAGGATGTGAGAAACATCCCCGCATTGATTCCCATTGTGCTGCTGAAGCTAGGCAGAGTGTAGGCACGGCTACACACACACACACACACACACACGCACACACACACACACGCACACCGGAATATAAAGAAAACAACTTTGATGTTCTATTGTGTAGTAGGTAATTGCGTCGCAGCGGTAATTGCTGCCGGGGACCACACCGATAATTAGCCAACACAAAACCCCAAAATGAACACAAAGTAACACACACTCAGAGGTGCTGAATGCAAATCGAACTAATTTCACAGTACCTACTCGCACACACGCACACTTTCAAATAATTAAAAGAGCCTCATTACAAAGTGCGGTTTTGTCCTGTGTGCTTTCTTTCAGCGCGAGGAACAGTTGGGAATTGTAGGCGGAGGGCCAGCCCGGGCAGGCAGGCAGGCAGGCAGGCAGGCAGCAGTGACCCTCAGGCCAGCCGCTTCTCCCCTAACAGTGGCAAGTGAACAAACATGACGGACCTCCTCGCTCGCATTCCACACATTTCTGCCACTCACTCAAGGACATGTTTACCCTTCTCCTTCTCTTCCAAATGACAGGGTATGGAGAGGAGGAGGAGTGGGAGGGAGGGATGGAGGGAGGGGAGAGGTGGATGGAAGGGTGAGGAGGGATTCAGGTGTTCAGGAACAGCTGCTCTCCTAATGAAAAAAAAGAAGGGAGTCTGAGTGAGGGAGAGAGGGGGAGAGAGAAAAAAGAGGGAAAAAAAAGGCTGCGAAAGTAGATTATTCTCTCCTGAGAGATGGAGGAATAATTGATGAAGACTATGTCTGTGTGTGTGTGTGTGTGTGTGTGTGTGTGTGTGTGTATGGGATGATTGACACTATAAAAAGATGAGATGGCCCTCTGCATTGTCAGATTCACAGACGTACGCACACAGGTTGGCACGGGGGTGGACAGTGTGCGCAAACACACCCACACAGTGGATGAGAGATGGGCAAACACAGCCGGCTGACTGTCCGGGGATCTCTCCAGCTCACCCATGGTATCAGACAAACACAGGGACAAACAAACAGACAACAGACCACTGCAGCTCGAGCACACAGCCAACAACAGCAAAGCAAAAATCCCAACATGGCCATAGTCTATCATTTTTTGCATGAACATTGCATGAGGGAACAATAATTATCATAGCTACGCTTGTGGTAATAAGATATTGAAACAGGATGTGTTAATCACCAAGAATTAAAGGAACTGCAAAACTACTATTAATTAACTACTATTCATTTGATCTAAATCAAGCCTTTTGTTGCTGGGTTATTCAAACCGAGTAACAACTGGTTGTTGGCTAAATACATGTGCATACTTAAAAATGTCGAACAGGTGTAAGTAATAAGACTGCTTGGTCAAATTAGAATGTTTCTTACACCTGTCATGTAGCCATAGAAGAATATTCAGTAGAAGAGTATGCAACTGTGCTAAAATTCACCAAATAGAAAAGTTGTCTGTGTCGCCTCCTGCTGGATGTTTTAGATAATGCCAAGAGTGCTAACTCCAAACCAATTAAGTTGTTGTGAAATAAATGGCTGACACAGCGTGGGTTTATTGATTGAACTGACAAATCATGGACAAGCACTGTAGCAGTAACAATGAAGTAAATACAACTCAGATACAAGCAGTGGCTCTTAGTTTCCCTTTAGAATGTGTTTCTTCAGGGCATGCTTGACCAAAAGTCTACTGAATAACGCGCTTGTCTGTTTCGAGTCAAGACGGCATGTGTTCTATAGATTAACCTAAGCAACCGGCCGTACATTAAGGCTATGCGAATATGTTTACCTTGTTGCACAGCATGATGAACACAAACAGAAATAATATAGATACAACTATGAGAACATCCAGGATTTGGAATTGAGCTTACACTTTGCATTATATTTAACTGATATTTAGACAGTTGTGCATGAAATAACGGCTAATGCAACTAACTAGAGGTCTGAAGATGTTTCAAGTCTTACATGCCTACACGTCATTATTATGGATCGTGAAACGACCAATACGTAGATTATAACGCAGCAAACTGCCCGTGTATTTCTTTATATATTTCTGAACGGTTTATTGCTAATTTTGCCTCAAGAGCTCAGCAGACACCCTCCCAGCGTGTTACTGTTGGAGGGTTTGGTCTGCCTAAGGCTATGTCAAGATGTTCTAAAACCGTTAGATGGCACTATCGCATCATTTCGAAAACAATTACGTCATGTCACAATGCTGATGTTTCTTTTGACTTGCTATAGCCGAAATCTACTCGAACTCTCATTTCCACAATACAAGTATTCATTCCATTTGAAGTGAAAATTTAAAACACAAAACCGCATACTGCAATTTATTCAAGATATGGTACAAGAGTATTAGACTGTGAAGCACGCAAGTATTAAAAATGTGTGAGGCAATTGGTTGGTAGAAGAGTTATAGGCAGGACAGGGTTGGGGTGATGCAACTCTTTTTGGTTTGACACTAGTATCATTTTGGACATTATATATTCATGATGGGATGGATGTAAACCAGAATAATTCAGCCATATCTACTTTTGCATGTGAACAGGGAGGGAAGATTAGTAGATAACTCTGCCATTTCATATCACTAAATAAATCTGACATGGCACCTTTCATTTATTGGAGACTGACTCGAGAGTGCAACAGTCAATCACATAAGACCCTCTCAACTCCAAAGCATTAATGACAGACAACCGGTTGACAATCCAAAACTGATTTATTAAGCAACAATAACCGCAGCAGCCGCCGTTTTCTTTGCAGCCGCAACCTGTGGAGACACAAAGAAAGCCGAATTAAAAGACCAGACATTTTCAGAAAAACCTTCCTCCATTGCAGGCACGAGCGGCAGCCAAGTGGACAGCTCCAGTGCCTTCCCACAGGGGGACGAGCCGCTAACAGATTGGAGGGAAATTTGTTACAATGGAAGCGCTGCCAAACACACTCTGGTCTCTAGTACCTACAGGACATGGCAGCAACCGAACGCTCACGGGGGAACAGGAAAAGCAATTTCTTAAAAAGCCATCAAAAACAACAAAACACCAGGGAGGGAGGTGCGCCGAGCGGATGGGGGAGCGCCAACGCCGCACGGTGTGCAGTGGCCCAGGCCGGGCTCATCTGCATGCGGCACATTAGCATGGTAAACTGGGAGGACGCGGCAGCATACGCCGGGCGGCCAACCGTGAAATTTCCTTCTCCTGTTTACCCCTTTACCCTTGGATTGTCACGGCGGCAGGCTGCGCCGACTGCTTGACGGCTAGGCGGCGCCTGCTGGACTGTAGCACGCTCTGGAAGACTGATGACACGCGTTGGCTCTGTGGTGGGGACCCTGGTAAAGAAGCGGCCCCCGAGACATGGCTGTCTTTAGGAGCTCAGCGGATAGAGGCCGACTACATGGTCTTCTAAAGAGCGCAGGGACACCGCTGGGCTAAACATGGCAACGCTGCCTGGCTAAACTTTAGTACATTAGAGGTGCTCATTGGGGAGCAGCATAGCAGTTGATTAAAATCAACACCCTGGCCATGAGTGAAAGGGAACTATTGAATAGTATCCAACAAGTTCAAAAAAAATAAGTCAGCCATTCTAGTTTAGCATCGACGGGATTAAGATGTCCCAACTCCTGACGGCTCCAGCTTTCATCAGAGGGAACAGCGTGTTGATAAAGTTAATGTAACATTGGTAAGGCCAACAGGGGGATTTGCAGTGATCAAACAAACTTTGAGGCATTTGGATACATCAGAGCTCAGCAAACAGATCACAGAACTATTCCCAGGCAGCAGACAAGACAGTGGCTGTGGGGGGGGGGGAAATCAGGCTCCAACCCCAAATACCGGTCAGGTTTTATTGACTTGATTAAATCGACAACCCCGCCTGGGCATATTAAAGTCTCGGCACTCAGCAGAGCGCTCCCATGTTACCCAGTGGAGGTTTCTCACCTGGCCAGCGATCCTGTCGAGATCTCTGGTTCCCTGGGAGGTTAGCCGGCGACCACTGTGGAGGAGAGGAAGAGTTAGTGACCTCAATGTACTAAACAAACATTCCCAGCAGCACCCCAGCCACTCAATTGTAGCAGCACTAAACAATGACCTGAAGCTAGTCAGAGGGAACAAAAAAAGATTGCAAAATGGAGGCACTATTTTCAGGAGTTTTGAGCATCATCTCAAAAGCAATTCTGTTAACATTCAGGCCAGAGGAAATAGCCTGGCTGTTACAAGTAGTTCTTGTTGATTTCCAGATATTAGTTTAGCTTGAGTTCACAAAAACCAGTGATGTGTGAAATAAATATACCTCTCGAAGCGGCAAGGCACATGGCCTCATTTGAAACACTTGCGGGGGGAAAAAGTGGAAATGGAAAGCCCACTATTCATGCCATGGCTGTGTGCTGCCGCTGGTCAATATGGACAAACACGCCATCACAAATACAAATGAGTTGATATCGATTACCTCGGCCTGCTGAGATGTTAAAGTTTACCTATGTTTTGCTCCTGCATGAAATGTTAATAATTTAGTTTAATTGAAATTTGTAAACCTTGCTTGTTCTCTACGTCAGTGTTTGTGCTCTGAGGGTAAAATCTTCTCAAATGATGACAACATAGCATTTCCTAGCTGTATTAGCACCTCCACTAGTTCGCCATGTCCATTAGGGATGTGCATGAACTTGTATGTGAAATGCTGCCGCCACTGCTAGTCGGCACCAAAAACCCTAGTCGGTTAAACAAGACATTGTGTATGTTATGTAGTCATTTAAATGATGTATTGACATAACTTCCAATGAAACGCGTGCCCTCCAATTCAAATGTCTCAATTTAAAAAAAATATATATATATTCAGTTACTAATGTTAGCAGTGCTGGACAAAACAATTGAGGAAAACTAACAAATTGAAAGGCAAAACAAACCAGCGAGAAGGAAAGTGGGCGTAACAATGACGTCGTCTAGATAACTGGAATAAGGGAGGAGGGTTGTACTGTGGGAGGTATCAGAATTACCTAGCATGTACTACCACAATATATGGAGACATGTGTGACCACATTCGGCGTGTGATCGCCACCTTCGAACAGAGAAGGCTGCTGATTCTAGCAAAACTCTGCACAACATAAATAACATTGTTTACCACCCCAACCTGTCGGTGCTACAATTACAATAGTCTAACAACTCATTCATTGTTGACAGCCACGGATTGAATATGCTGTGGATTTCCATAAAATGTATTCACCTTTCAAACGTCAGACATTATTCACCACATAAGTAATGTCTTCGGTGTACGGTTGTTTTCAAAACGGTATGAACAACGTAGCACTGTCTTTCAGCTTGTCACATTTTTGTCCACTCCCTGGAGCTAGGTTAGATTGAGCGTTCAAAATAGGCTACTGATGGGTGCGTGAATTGAAGAATAATGAAGTGGTTAACGGCGGCAAAAATGTAAGATAAGATATATTTTTGTTGTTTGTTTATGTATGCAGTCTATTGGCATTGCACATTATAAATGCTATGTATTTGATTAAACGTTTGTTCTTTGTGGTTTAGTAGTTTTAGTGAATATTCCAATGAAATTTGGGGACTTTTCTGACTGTTCTATTTATTTTAGAGTAGTCGACCTGTCTAAATTTAAACTTCTGTGAAAATGACAGCAAAACATCCCTATTGTCTATCAAATGTCAATCAAATCCTCAATAATTTCTGCTATTGACAATATATTAACATGAAATTAGAATAGCAGTACATTAGAGCCTTATTGGAGAAAGCTTGGCTGAAAACTCGGACTGCAGCACTAGTTTGAGTTGTTGAACTTTTGTTTTTTGTATTTGAGAGTATTGTGTGATAAAAGCTAAGAGATACATTTTAGAAAAGGCTGTAACAGAACCCAGTGAAAAAAGGTAAAGGGGTCTAACTAGCTTCAACGCACTGTAAGCCTGCCTTCCACCACTCACCCATTGGGGTCCTTCTCTACCATCTTGAGAAGCTCGAGCGCTTGCAGCACTTTGCGAGCCACATTCTTAGAGCCTACACTGAAGTGGGCGGGGCACACGCCATTCCTCTGGCGACCGCCATAGATCTTGGTCATGGAGCCCACGCCGGCACCGCCGCGCAGGTACAGGTGGCGCACCGTGGATGCTGAGCGGAAGCAGGTCAAAGAAAAGGTGTCAAGCACACACACTGAAGATATGCGCCCAGGCCCCAACTTGCAAGTGATACACAACCCTCTTCCAGTCCAATTGCACTAAACATTACACTATCTGGCATCTACAGCACCTTTCCCCATCCAGTAAACAGGTTCATGACACATTTCATAGAATATTCATTTAGCTGAAACAAATACAATCCACAAAACGCTTGCTGGACATAACATGTGCAGGTCAAAGGTATTTTCCCCCCTGATGTGAATAGGGTGGGTTAGGCGAAGAATAACAAGAGAACTCCCATCTCACCAGCTCTGGTGTAGAACCAGTTCTCATCAGCGGGAGCCAGCTCCTTGTGTTTTGCCAGCTTGACAATGTCGACCCAGTCTGGAACCTTCAGCTTTCCTGACCTGGGTACAGGAAAAAATGTTAAGATGAGGAACAACCATGACATGCATGTGAATGAGCACAAAACATTTGCAAGCTACATGTATCAGGCGCAACGCTTTCTTTCAAACTATTCATTTTTAAAAGCACTGCAAAAAAAAATCCTCACTTCTTCAGAAAGGCAGACAGGGCACGGACAAAGTCCTGCTGGTTGACGTCTTTCACTGTGACACCGGGCATCTGAAAAGGGGAGACCAGTTGTTAGAACTGTTAGTTACTATGACAAGTATACTTGGATAACAACTGCACGTTCCAACTCCATTCCTAATTTAACTCCACAGCAGAAGGTGACCACTGGATTCGATCTGACGTATTATCTTAGACTCATCGTGGATTACGCGCTGTCGCCAGCACATCACTCACCATAACGATACTTTATTGACAGCACATGGTGTATAGAGTAACGCTTAATTACCCCATTATTTTTGCTTTCAAGTCTATAAAACTAATTTTGTATGAAGCTGCACTACAACTTGGTGAATTAATTGTCCATATCGTTATCGTCAATTTCCCATGTGCAATTGTTCTCGGGCATGGGCTATTTGACCCGCTAGCTCTTGGCCCTAGTTTAGCGTGTTGCGAGCATTTGTTAGACTACCCGACAATTTACCTGGGTGCATTTATCGCACCGAGAGATAAAGCTGTCCATGGCTATCAAACCAAAACCACGAACACGTCAGGTTTTATGTCGTTTGATTAACATACCGTATAGTTTGGATCAACTAAGCTAGTTAGCTAGGAGGCCTCGATGCTAGCTAATGAACGTGATAGCATGGCCATGGATGGAGGCAGCCATCCCTCCTAGCGCGAGCTCAAACTTAAACCCTTTAAAAAAATAAGTATATTACTTTAAGTGTTCATGCGAAGCCTTTATGTTATAAATCGTTATTACTTACACTACCCGGTCAATATTAGTGTATAAATAATTGTTTAATTACCCCTAATGTAAATCAAATACTTTAAGGATGTGCGAAATACATTTACCTTGCTTGTGGCCAGCGAAATGAAGAGGGCTAAACGGGGTTTCCAACCCGTAATAAAACGGGAGGATCACGATAACTAACGCGAGACCGATACATTTTTTTTCTCCACCAAATAAAGATACATCGCTTATGGAAATACTTCAGAAAATAAAATCACACAAGAAAACATCTATTAAATAAAAGGGTAAAATATAATATATATTGTACAATCACCCTGTATACGTTGTATTCTTACATGTAGGGTTACGAGCTGAATTAAGTAATATTATTCAACCCCCGACCATCCAGTCCTTGTTGCGTGATCATTCTGTATTTTATTTAATTATGTAAATCTTTTTATTTTGCCTTGAGATAGATCTTAAATAGCCCTGCGATGGACTGGTGATCTGTCCAGGGTGTACCCTGCCTCTCGCCCAAAGTCAGCTGGGATAGGCTCCAGCTCCCCGTGACCCTGCATAGGATAAGCGGTTCTGATAATGGAT
>JAVQJS010002751.1:0-10864 GCA_036024795.1 Galaxias rostratus | reverse complement strand
AGGTGCGCGTACGTTTTTTAAGTTGAGCAGTCGTTTTGGTCAACACAAAGAAGTAAGAAACACAGGAGAGCGAAAAGAGAGACCACTCCCGCCCGATCGGCGGCAACTAGAGTCGTCTCAACTCGACTCCAGACTACGAGGTGTTTGGAGTGATGCTGCCGATCTGTAAGCCACAGCGATCAGTCCAAAAAGGGGACGCATTCAATCGCGTCGGTCCCTTCCTCAAAGAGAAAGCGATCGGTCCTCCTCGGGTGGAGCCGAAACCGCGTTCTCGATGCGACTACCGGCCGAAAGTCCTTTTCACTTGTCTAGGTGTCCCGGGGGGGGGGGGGGGGGGGGCGGGCAAGAGAAGAGCCGAGCATGTCGCTGCGTGGAGACGGCCATGTGGAGGATCTCGGGAGGGGGCTGGGGGAGACGTGTGAGGCCCGTGCCAGGCCAGCCTCCAACTCGAGTGATCCATAAAAGAGACGCGTTTTCCTCATCCACCCTGGCCTTTTCAGGGCCCTGTGGGTTTCCTCCCTGGAGCTGGTGCTACTAACCGGCAGCGGTAGATGCCACGTGGGTTAACCCTCGAGTGTGGATCGGAGCGGCTTCCGCATGAAGTACGTTCGGGTTCACGTAAGGGGAAAGAGGAGATCCAAACAGGTTGTTCTGAACTCAAACTTTGACGTGTTTATTAACAGACGGCTTGTTGTTCAAAACAGAGCGATTTAAATATAGCGGCGGCTCGCGATGATCTCAACGACGAGCGCCCCGGGGCCATTTTTCCAGCCTGTCAGAGCGGGTCGTGTCTGCTCAAACTCCGGGGCCGCGGCGGGAGTGATAATTAGAGTGTTTAAGAGGGGGGAGAGGTGGCACAGTCACGGACGTGAAATGCAGCACTTCGCCAGGAATAATGGCCCAATATTTTTTGGGAAAAGCTGTCATTGTAGCGGGGTCAGGTCGACCCACTCGGTTTGACAACCTCCACGGCGCACGGAAAACGGTCTGAACAACCACAACACAGAGAGGCCAGCTAGGACTGCCAGGTTGGCAGTGAAGTGTGCTTTTTTATGAAGTGCAGTCATATATTGATTTTTTCCAAGGCAACGGTGCCCCGCATATAAAAACATTGGCAAACATCAATAACTGTATGGAAGTTGCAGACACTTTTGGTTAATGTGTGTTTATTTTCTCCCGTATTTCCCCTATTTCTCCCCTCTTTGCCATTTTTAGGAAGGGTTTACAGTCTGTGTATCAATTAAAGGCCCACGTGTTATTCATGGTGGATTTGGAGTGTGTGTCATGGTGTGCCAGAGGACGGATGAACTTGGGGAGGCGTCTGGAGCACACACATCTTATGGAGGGATCTGCTTTGTGATCAGAGTGCTCCATTCAGAGTGTCGTCCCGTCCTCATCCTGTCCAAACTGTCACACGGACGGGCAATATGGGCCGCCCTTCCACGGGGGCCGAATTGATTTCAGCCCTCGCGAAAAGACAAGCCACTGGAAAAATACGAGGAAAAAAGCTGCGGTATTTCAGTCCGATGTTTTCCTTCATGTGATAAATGCCTCAAATTACTATGTTCACATAAAGGATGAAAGACGACCATCAAATCAAATCAAATCAAATGATACCATCATGGTATCAAACCATATATTTTGTATTTTGATGTTAGATGTTAATAATAATAATAATTACAATAAAATAATTCATTTTATTTCATTTTAAGCGCCTTGAAAGACACTCAAAGCGCTTTTTACACAATTAGGTTACCAATTAATATCACGGAATTAACAATGGACCGACAGCTATCAAACAATACACCCAGTCTGAGTGATACCACGACAACCTATGTTCTTTGTTGATTCAAAGCTGTTGTGGTAAAATATGTCATATATACATCATGACTTACTGACAGGACAGAAACCAAGCACAGAAAATGCACATCTGGCACCCTCATTTTCAAAATAGAAAAACACTATAAACGGACATACTTACTCAACGCATATAAAGAATACTGAACCTGACCAAAGGCTATGTTAATCTGCCACCTTTGTGAATATATTTTTTATCCCGTAAGGAATTTGACTTATTGGTGTTTTAACGGCTCTCTTAATCTCACAGCCCTCACTGTAAGAAATTATTTCTCAAATTTCCTTTTCACGTCGCAGGGTCATTCCGTGTTTTTCGTTGATATTCATCACCAGCCTAATTTTAGCGAGCCACTAAACGTGTCTCCATGGAAAAGGACATGTCCCTACACCACCTATCCACGACAACAGAGCCTCCACCGATCCAAAACCGAGTCATCTTCGATTCGCTTTGAACAGCCACTTTCAACATGCCTTCTCTTCACGTCAAACATTAACGTGAGTTATCCCGGGTTTAGCTCCCGGCCATCACGCTTCAAAGCCAAAAAAAAAAAAAAAAAAGACAGAAGTGACACAACGGCCAAAGAATGCCTGTGTGATTACTGGCGGTGGGGATTATGGTTAGCCGGGCAGCTAAATGAAAAGGGAGGGATGACAGCGTTGAAAACACAGCAGCTACCAGCTCCCCTGCTTATCCATTTGAAGGGGGGGGGGTAATAAAAAGGGTCAGCGACGCTGCCGGTGTGTCACATAGGATCGGCGTTATGACTCGCCGGAGCGGAGATACCGGCGCCCCTTTTAGCTTCCAGGTCACGTGACCCGGCTTCCTCGGAGGAGCCGGGTGGACGTCTCAGTGGTGCGGGATCACGCATGGCTGCCCGCTCTCCGTGCATATGATTCTGATGGGGCGTGGGGATGGGGGTGGGGGGGTTCTAGTGCTTTGTTGCCGTGGAAAACAAACAAATAAAGACGTGACAACATGCCTTTGTTGAGACATAAACCAAGCCCCTGCCTCGTGGCTACGGAGCAACGTCCCATTCCATTCTGCACAACTTCACGTTTTTAACTTTAAGTGTACATTGTCTTCTTAGGTACGGGATATCTAGCGTGCGATGAAGCATTCCGTGTGTTTGCCCTGTCACTATTGGCTGACTCGATCTTGATGTTGATGGTCCACAGCAAGCTCCTCTGGCCCTGCGGTTTATGTTTGGCATCAAAGAGCTTCCCCGACCCTTGAAAGGGTACGACCTGCACAGCGGAAGGGGCCACACCACACTTGGATTGACTATTTGAGAGCATGTGTCAGTCACATACCCCCACAGCCCCCCCACCCCACCCCCCCACACACACACACATGCACACACACACACACACACACCCACTCCACCCCTGGCCTACTCCACTCAGGAGGTCTGTGTCCCTGTCGGCTGTGACACCTCCCTGATCACCCCCACCACCACCCCCCGACAGCCTAACAACCCCCCCCTCCCCCCCAAAGCAGCCTCCATCAACACACACACACACACACACGCACGCACCTACGCATACACACAAACTCACTCCCCCAAACCCCAGACCTGGGGGCTTACCCGCTCTATAATTAGGGCCCTCTCCTGTCTCACCCCCTTCTCTCTGCTAATGGCACCAATTTGTATTCACTGTCAGCTTTGATGGGCTCTCACGCGGAGAGATGGCTTTATCACCGGGCCTCTGGCTCCACTCGACCAAAGCCCGGCCAGCTGATGGACAGGCTCGATGGACGAGTGGGGGGGGGGGGGGGGGTTGGTGGAGGGGAGATAGGGGCTGTGAGAGACGATGAAGGGGGCTGGAGGAGTGACGGGAGGGAGACAGGGGAGGTCGTGTGGAGGAGGCAAACACGTGTCAGTCTGAACCCTATCAGCGGCAGACAGACGTAGCCCGTGGTCTGCGTCGGGTTCACAATGTTGCGGGGAGGGTAGACCTGCAGGGGTTACTAACGGGAAGGGGGGGATGGAATCACTCCATTTCCAACTTGAATTTACGTAAATCCACAAATTTGAAAGCTAAGTTTATAGAAAAAGGAAGAGGGCCCAAAATCCCAGCGCAAATCCCTATGTAAAAGTGTATGTGTGTGTGGGGGGGCATCCTACGCCGTAAGACCAGGAACATCCTGCTCAGAGAAACAGCTGAGGAGGACGGGGAGATGCGGAAAAATGGAACGGAAACGGATCCTCCCTGAGGACGCTTCATTTGACCTCCCACATCTGCGCAAACACAGCTTTGGTGTCGGCCGGCCGGGTGTTTTATGAACGCGGTTGGGCTGGACGATGACACTTTTTAGGCCCCCTGCCTCCATCCCACGCGTCTGCTCCCTGAATCCTGTCCGGCGTTAAAGTGTCTGGGCCTAAATTCGATGAATCAAAGAAGTGGTGCACGCACCTTGATTGCCTACTCTTAAACAACACGCACTGCCTAGCAAGTTCCCAAGTATGCCTGATTCCGGTCTCTTTTTTGAGAGGTGGGGGTGGGACAAAAGCTGTATGTGCTGTGTTTCAATTGAGGCTGCGGTTGAGAGCGCTGGTCTGACGGGGGTGAGAATGTTCCAGCCCGAGCTGCGAAGTGAGATGAGGTCAAAGGTCGCCAGGCAGCAGCAGTAGGCCTCTTTGCGCCAGTTTAATCTGGGATTAGCTCAGGGTCAGGGTTATCTCCCCTGGGGCCTGAGCAGAATCAGGAAACAGGGATTGCCTGTCATAAAGTGGCATTACTGACCGCAGAATCCCAATGAGCTTGTGTAAGACAAGGTGAGACAACAGGACACCAGACACAGCTAGAGAGAGAGAGAGAGAGAGAGAGAGAGAGAGAGAGAGAGAGAGAGAGAGAAGGAGAGAGAGGGAGAGAGAGGGAGACAGAGAGAGAGAGAGAAATACCGAGTGACAGAGAGAGAGAGAGAGAGAGAGACAGCGTGAGAGAGAAAGAAATAGAGAGAGGGGGGGAAAAGAAGACATAAGAATGAATGTTCTGGAGAGAAATGAAAAAAAGGAACAAGTTTGACAGAGAAAATGAAAAAGAGAACTACAGCGTTGGGACAAGAAAGAAAATGAGAGAGGGCCCGAGAAAAAGAGAGAGAGAGAGCGAAAGTTAGACTTGTCTCCCTGGGTCGTGCATCATAACCTCTGCCATCTGTCTGAAACACTCTCCAGCCAAAGGCCCCGCTAAGTCGAGCCCCATGTCCACCAGGACCGTGAATAACTACACCCTATGAACCTGTAAATCACACTCACATATATGTCTAGCCACAGTTATGTGCATACCTCTTGGTTTCCTGAATGTGCTTTGTACGGCCAAACTCATCCAGCTACTGAAAAAGTACCAAGAAGAACTAGGACGAAGCGGTTTGCTAACGTTACACTGCCTGTTGCTACAGAGCTAGTGGTGAATACCAGTGGTGAAAACGCCTCGAAAACTAAGTGTGCACATCATTAATGTCGTTATTTTTGATGAATTCAGCTCACTAACACAATGTAAACACATCCGGTGGACTTAAACGTACTAACACTACTAACACAGCTAACACTAACATGCGTTGGTTTCGTTTATCTCTCTCCTCGGCTTGTCTCTGCCTTGTGTCAGAGCCCTGATCCCTTTGGACTGGACGCCATCTCAGACTGCTCTGGTTGTCTGCTGTCTGGCTCCCCCCGTAAAAGGCACAGGGGTATGAAACCCGAACACGGCCTTTGTTACCGGGCTGGATATGGCTGTCTGACACATGCACTGCGGGACTCCTCAGCGGTCCCATCGAGAGACCCTCTTCCTGACGTTCCAGTGTGTGTGATTTAGAGTGCCTGCGGATAGGCGGTTAATGAGAGACGCCGAGTTCGAAAGTTGAGGTCACTTTCTTTAACACAGACTCCAATTTGTTTTGTAAGATCCTCTTTCCGTGGGGAACGCGCTCGTTTCCCTTTGTAACATTGCGGATGTCGTAGATAACAGATTGAGTGAACATAATCTGCCAGGACAACAAAGGGTCTTATTTCAATAGAGGCCATGAGTCATTGGCATCAGATTGTTGTCTCTCGGAAATGCGTGGTTGTCACCTGCATAAAACACTTCAGCGAATCTACAGCGCGATCTGACTCTAAAAAAACCAACGCCAGGACGCAACAAGTTAAAGGAATTAATTTGAACGTTGGAATTCAGAACCTGTATCAACACAATCCCCCCCAAAAAGAAAGTGAAGATCATTCATCATGTCTAATTGAGAAAACGGATACAGGTTTGGGGAAAACACAATGACGGCATGAGGGAGAATATATCAGCGTGTTCTCATGTGTGTCCTAGCCTGCTAGAGGAAGACTGATCACCAGGACGAGACGGAATAACCCAACGCCTTGTGACCCAACATCAATGGTTTTCAGATCGACGGCCATTATTTTGCTGAAACGGCGAGGGGGTGGGACGGCGCTTGTCCTTCCTCTTCCTGTGCACGGCAGAGGGATTGTGACAGTGGCCATTGTGGCTCTGCTCCTCAGCTCTTCCCAACCCACCCGTTCTCCCATTGCTGCCTTAGTGAAGCTTCCCCACAGTAGTGCCCCACCACAGTGCCTCCCCACAGTGGTGCCCCACCACAGTGCCTCACCACAGTGCCTCACCACTGTGCCTCACCACTCTGCCTCACCATAGTGGTGCCTCACCATCGTGCCTCACTACCACCGCTTATCTCCCTGCTCCGTGGGAGGCGGGGAGGGGGGAGGGTGAAGGAGAGGCTTGGGGCCCCTTGTTTTTTGGGGCGGGTGAACGGAGGCAGGAGACGCGTTGCTGTTTTATCAGCTTGGAGGGAGCTTAGCCTCTTTGGCTCGTCACCCCCGGGAGAGAAACACGGCCAGACAAGGGGGATGTGGTGAGGTGAGTGGCCGGGTTAAAGTGGGTGTGGCCGGGTTAAAGTGGGTGTGACCAGGTTAAAGTGCGTGTGGCCAGGTTAAAGTGGGTGTGCCCGACAATGACCTTCCCCCCCCTGACTGTCGGGTCTGGACGAGTCCCCAAGTGCCCCCGATTCCCATGCCGGGAGGGACAGGAAACGGGATTAGATTAGTTAAATCCTGTTTTCCCACGCTTGTGTCAACGGGACCCTGCATTTCACCTCATCGCTTGCTTTCTCTTTTGAGAGGGCGCTCATCCTCAATCAAAGCGATTAGCCACCCCCCCCACCCCCTCCTCCGGCTAAACAGCGTGGTGTTTTTGTCCGCCACCCCTTCGTGCCCCTCGGCTAGAAGTGGCCTACGACCCAAACACAACATCCCCTCGGGAGCCCTGGGTCACCGGGCGTTAACCCTTTCAGACCCAGCAGGTTGGTTAGGGAGCGGCAGTAGATGCCCTGTCTCTCTTTGGTCCTCAGAAACCCCTCGGGTCGACGGCACTCCGCTCACTCACACTGTGCGTAAGCTTGCCCCTAAACCGCGCCAGCTTTAACCGGCCTTTCCCGGCTCTGAACCCTCATCCTCTCTCCGGAGTCCGGACGAGATAATAGGATCCCCCGAGACCTTGGCTTTCCATCCGGTGACGGAGCCCCGGGCTCTCCTCGAGGTCTGCCCGACGCACGCTGAAGCATCGGCGTCCCAGAAAGAGAACCACAGTAGCTCTGGGAAACAACCCTAAGCATTTTCCCTTTGTTGACCCTGAGTTTCACTTTGTGAACAAAACACGCAGGACCATCCACAATGTATCCGTATTAATAGGTATATTTTTCTCTCCTCTTTTTTTCGCTCTATTTCCCCGCCCATCTTTCGGTGTCTGCCCGGTGGAGTGAGGCAGTGCTCTGGAACCCTGGGAGGCGGGTTCTAGGAGACGGCGGACGAGGGGGGATGGGACCCGTGTGCGGCCGGGGAGTTTGGCCAAAGCCGATTTAGCCGCCCCGGCTCATCACCGGTAATCCCCCCCCACAGATAACCGGCTGACAAGAGACGGTGTGATAAACACGGGACGGTCGAGGGCGGAGAGGGCAGGATTCAGGCTAACCATGACACACGTCCTCTGCTTTAGAACCAGGTTTCCCTTTGGCTCGACATGCGACTCACACTCCTCAGGATTGCTCACAGACCATGTCACCGCTGTCAATCCCCACTATCTCTCAACGGTGCTGTTGTTACAATTGGTGTAAGCCGGCCAGTGCAACTCGCTGCCGACAACGGCACCACAACAAAACGGGAGAACACGAATTAAAACACTTGGCAGCCGAGTAGGCGAGACACCTAGGGCTTTAAACTCCAATCGGTGAGGTGACGCCAGGTCAGACTGGAGGAGAGCCAGAGAAAGGAAGAAGTGTGCGAACGTACACATCAGCCGGGCTCCCTTGAGGCGGGACAAAATGGAAGGGGTTGGCCTTGGCCTTGTCAGTCTGAGCCGTGAGCCAAAGCGATGCTATCCCTCCAGAAGCCCAAAATGGCCTCCTCTCTCCTCACCAATCACCCCTCATCCCACGTCGACCTTAGACATAGGCAATGTGCTTTTTGAATCAAGGAACTTCGCTCCAATTCCCAGTCCATAGACGGGGGCCAATGCGAATTCATCTCCATTCAGCCTGTCCGCGAGCCCACACATCTCCGGCCAACTTCCTGAGGCCCAAGGGAAATATGGGGATATCGTCTTCGATATAGAAGTCATAAGAAAGCTATCCTGCACTTGCATTACGGCATGTCTTACTTAAAGGACCCATATACTATAAAACTCGCTTTTAAAAAGAAAAGCAAATAGATGTCAAAATGTACGTCCAAAGTTAGAATAAAGCTTAAGCATGGCACAAAAGCATTTCAACTTTCATCTAGTTCTAACATTTTTCAGTGATATTACCATTGTAGGAATCAAATGATTACCAATCGCACGCTCAATTTAATATCATGGTAAAAAGGTACAGAACAGATCCAAAGCAAGTCCATGAAGCCTTGATAATAGGATAGCAATTCCAAAAGGTTGATGATGATTCTGCCTTTGATTAGTTGGTGCAAAATGTGTTTTTTCATCCATTTTTAAATATTGATCTATCCTGTTCACTAACTGAGATGAATCTGGCCCTGTTACCAGAGTCTGAGGAATTCAAACTAATTGTCCCTCTGTCTCATGTATTGCTTGCCTTGTAGGTTTAACAAACCCTTATTGTCAACATGACTTTAATCCCTACTTTGGTCAACAGTAAAAGTAATGGGTATAAGTGAATTTCATAGGAAGTAAGGGCGTCTTGTGTTTTGAGTTGACCATCAGCATGAAGTGTTCGTATGTGTGCCTGCTCACATGCACGCTCATCTTGCCTCCGCACTGCGTTAGCGTTACGCATTGTCACTAAAATAGCCAGCTTGGCCTGGTTTCCATGGCTAAAATGGACGCACCAGCACCACAGGAAACTCCACTAAAAGGCATTACTAAACAATTACCTCACTCCTACACGTGTGTATAGACACATGACCTCGACGGCCCCGGTGTCAGAATGGGCCATCCTCGTTCAATATAACGCCAGCATGGGGACAACACAAAGGCTGTGACGAGGACGTTGTGGGACAGGTATGATGACCGCAAACAAAAGGCCTCCGTCTGCCTCTTTGCACAGGGGGGACATCACTCTTTGAGACGGAGCAGAAGTTTTGACGCCTGTGAAGATTGCAGCAAAGCATCTTTGGACACGCCGAGTTTAACTTGGTTCAAGCACATGGTTAGAAACTTTAATTCCCACATTCATCATCTACAACTATTGGTAATGGTAGTGGTCAGCCTTTGCCCTCCATTCCATTTACTATTAACTTGGTATCATATATATATATTGATATATATATAATATAATCAAGCACCATAACAAACAAGCACCATCATATAATATAATATATTACTTATTAATTAATTCCCATCTATCCATTAGCAGTACCGCTTATCCTATGCAGGGTCATGGGGGGGCTGGAGCCTATCCTAGCCGACTTCGGGCGAGAGACGGGGTACACCCTGGACAGATTGCCAGTACGCAGGGCTATATATATATATATATATATATGTATATATGTATATATATATATAATTAGCATCTGCTTTTGCAATAACCTTTTTCCTGTCTCCCTATTCACTGATAGGCTCTAAATTATTCTGTTCCTTTGCATCCCCCCCCCCCCCCCTTATGCTTTGGTTTCACTGTCCTTCCCTTATGCTCTTCTGAGAGGCATTGTGAGCACCTGTACCCTGGCGAGTAAATCTATGGTTATTAATAGGTGTCGCAAAGATAGGGATAGCAGCAAATTACAGTGAAGTCATCCCAAAAGTGTGTGCGCGCATCATGCAAAAGATATCCACTCCCACAACGTTGTCACACTACGGCGGAGTCCATGACCTGGTTATGAAAAGTTCACGCCTGCCATCAAATGAGGGGATAAAGCCTCTTAATCTCTGTGAAAGCATGCTCTTGTTAGTCAAAAACAAACGGAGCCTCTATTACCGCCGAGTTCACACAAAGGTCTCCGACTAACAGGTTGAATTTTTGGTTGAAGCATTGACTCTGAAAACAACCAGGAAATGGAATTGATTTTGCACAGAGTGCCCTTTCCATTTACATTAAGGTTTTGCTTAATTCTCATTCCCTACAAAGAGAGACCGGGGGGAGACAAGGAAAGGCAACAAGCCCTACATGTTACGGCAGCATTCCCCACTAAACCCATTTCCAAACACGGCGAAGAAAACCATGAAGCTCAGGTTATGAAACGAATTCCCTGCTCACGCGTCCATAGAGAGTGGTAAGAGAAACCAATGATGCTTCTTTTTCCTCATTAATCCAGAAGTGTATATTTGACATGGTAAACCCTTCTGTTGTTGTACCAGGGTGTTCTGACCATGTGGGCTGGCTGGAGGAAAGGAGGGGGATGTGTAAGCTTGGCTGGGGTGCTGGGTAAAGGATGGACTCATATCTCTCTCTCTCTCTCTCTCTCTCTCTCTCTCTCTCTCTCTCTCTCTCTCTCTCTCTCTCTTCTCTCTCTCTTCTCTCTGTCTCTCTCTCTCTCTCTCTCTC